>WBZZ01005283.1:10000-15000 GCA_019918135.1 Paulinella micropora
TCCACGAATGTCGCCACGACATTTACAATCTGTTGAAGCTCCGTGACACTATGCGCAATTACCGCAACGTCGTCGGCGTAAAGCAGGGTCCGTATGTCTTCGATGCGGTTGAGGTCCTCGATTTCCAACTCTTTCGCGATTCGGACCGTTAGCTCATCCATGAAGACGTTGAACAGCGACGGTGACAACGGCGACCCTTGCTGAACTCCCATCTCTTCCAGCACTTCACCAGTGAGTTCGCCATCGACTAGCACTCGCGATGACGTTCTTCGGTAAAAACGCCGCAGAATGCGATAGAACTTGCCCTGTACCCCCATCTGGGTTAGCCTCTGAAACAACCCGGCCCGCCAAACCGTAGGGAATGCCTTTCTCAGATCCACGAACAAAACGAAAGAACGGAGGCCAGCTTGTTGTCTAAGGCGCAGACGCTCCTTAAGGACAAAAATCTGGTCCCCCGTACTACGTTTTGGCCGGAACCCACCCTGCTCTGGGCGAAGCCTGCCCGGCTGATCGATGAAAGCCGTAAGCCTCGCCGCCATAAGGGACAGATACATCTTACCCAGACAGCTCAGAATCGCGATGTCTCTCCAATTTTCCGGATCGGTCGGGTCGCCTCCTTTTGGGATGTTGACGATAATCGCTTTGCCCCAGTCGCTGGGGGTGTATTCGCACGATTTCAACCAGTTGAAGAAGCGCACCAGAAAGCTCACAATCCGCGTGCCTCCGTACTTGAGCATCTCGTTCTTGATCTTATCCGGTGAGCACGCTTTGTGATTCTGGAGATTTTCCTGGCAGAGCTCCACTTCCTTCTCGGTGTAATCATAGTCCAGCGGGCCCGTCTCAGTCCGGATCTCCTCGGCTTGCGCCATGGCCTCGAATTGGTCGCGCAGGTTGTCGTTATACTGGAAGGTTTCGCGGGCCTTCCGCTCGGGCTCAATCCGCGCTGCTTCCTCATCAGAACCGACTTCCTCTACACATGCATCCTCCAACAACTGGTTTTCTTTGGGGACCACCATACGTCGGCGGTATTCTTCCCATTCTTGTAGTTTTTCCCGGAGTGTGCATGCCAGAGTGCCATCGGGCTTCCGAACAGGAGCAGAAGCGTTCGACCGCCGAACCCCGCCCAAACGCTTTGACAGCTTCCAGTACGTGGCCATGGTAGCGCTCCTGAAGTTGGCAGCGGTGTCATTCTGGACCCGCTTCCACGCTTGCTCCTTCTTCTCCTTGCATAACCTTCTGACCGCCTTCCTCGCTTCTTTATATCTTTGCCAGGCCTCTCGGTTGGCCTCATTCCTTCGCCAGAGTATGCCTCTCTCCGTCGCGCAATCGCTTCCCTAAGACACTCATCAAACCATGCATTAGTAAACCCTGGCCTAATCACCCGAACTCCCAAGACCTTCACGGCTGCGCCCGTGAAAGCTCGGACCACTAAGCTAGCGACCCTATCTACCTCCTGCTGAAGCTCATCCGGGTCCTCCACTGCTGATAGATCTGGGAGGCCATCTGGCAACAGCCCCGATATACCAGCTGCAAAGGTCTCGTCGTACTTCAACCTAAGCTTAGACAGCTCACTCTCCTTACCCTCAACTACCCTGCCTATCAAGCGCTCTGCCTTGAATGCTTTGTACCTCTTTACCTGCTTTTTGGGGGGTGGCTGTCCCCCCCAGACCAGTTCCGCCCACACAGCTTTGTGGTCGGTATCAAGGTCTACCTCGTCGACGCCGAAGCTTGCCTCCTCCGCCAGCTCGGAAGAGACGCAGATGTAATCCAGTAGATGCCTTCGTCCACCTACATTTTCCTGCCTAGACCACCAATATTTGTCCCCCCGTGGTTGCGAAAACCCACTGAGATTGCGCAACCCCGTGGCAACAAGCATCGCAGCCAGCAACTCACCATTCTCACTCCTAACCCCTCTACCCCTCCCATCTATCTCGCCAAAGAGGCCCACCACTCCCTCCTCCCGCGCTATTCTGGCGGGCCCCAGCTTAGCATTAGCATCACCAACCGTAACCACATGACCTTTGGTGGCGAAGTAGGAGACGGCCGCCTGCCACGCCTCATAGGCTGCAATAGATTCCTCTTGTTGATTTTCTTGGGGGAAGTAGCCGTTGCCGACGAACACATCCGACGCCGTCGCGCTCCCAGACGACAGCCTCACCCACAATTGCTGTGGGTGTGGAACAGGCGCCTGTAAAATGGTAGCGCACGGTGCCAGATAGTTGGCCACCAACGTCAAGACCCCCCCAAGAGACGCGAGCCCGCACCAGTTGCAGCCGCTTTGCCGAGGACTGCGAAGCCGTCGACTTGGAGCTTCTCCACCTTCTGCGACGATAGGTTGTGCTCCTGGACTCCGACGATCACCCAGCCTCGCTCCTTGTAGTGCTCCGGCCATTCCCCAAAGCCTGGGCTATCCGCACCCACTTTGCCTTGCCAATTATGTGAGGCCACCCTCAGTGGGAAGCCTTTCACAAATTGGGAAGAACGAAGCTGATGCCGATGCCTGCGCTTCGGTTGAGCCCGCCTGGAGCCCTCCGCCACCCTCCACGGCCCATCCTGCACCCTCCGCCCCAGCTCCTCCAGCTCCCGCATCCCGCCCCACTCCGCCAAGGGAGATTCACCGCTTGAGGCTTCGCCCTGGGGCTCGTCGACTTCCACGTCGAGCACCCAGTAGCCAAATCCCTGCTTGCGAAGCTCCCTCTGCATCTCTACATACTGGGCACCCCCCCGTGCAGCCCGCTGCTTCTCTCTTTCCCGGAAAGTCCTACCCGTCGCAACGTGAACCTTTCCCGTGAAGAACTTACGCTCCCGCAGCAGCCGCACCATCTTCTCCGCCTCCTCACAAGACGCACATTTAATCCGCAAATGTCGCCCACTACCTCTGCCCGCGAATTCCACATCGACTTCCCCGAGACCGAGAATTCGGAGCTCTCGCGCCATGACCACTGTCTGAGAGACATGCGATAGCCCCCATACTATGCAACATCTCTTATCCAGCTCATTTCGTACCTTCCTCCGCCACCTCCTCGGTGGCGGTACCGCTTGCCACACGCCGTGACCAGACCTTTCCGGACGTGACTTCTCTTCCGAGGTTGGGGAGGGTGATCGAGATGCAGCAGGATTGCTGGCTCTACGTGATTCAGGTTGCCCGTCAGGTACGCGAGCACTCGACCACCCCACCCCGGCCGAGTAGCCATCGCCACCCGCAGGCGCACTCCCACGGGGAACGTCTAAACCTGAAGGATTACCGCCTTGACCCATAGGGCCAGCACTAGCGGCCGCGCTCTTCGCATAAGAACCTGACATAAGTGGTATGGGACCCCGGTGCCGCATTGATCGAGTTGTAAACTCGATAAATGAGGACCCAGGTGGGGTTATTTAAAGCTCAACCCTTAAAAAGCATACGTGTACGTATGTATAGGAATACACACAAACACTCACCTGCATCCGTAACCAGGCACGAGGCAGACCCGCTGTGCATCATCGAGGTAGGTGTCGTGGCAAACCAGCCTGCGTCCGATAAACGCTGCAAGTGAGTCATCTACCGAGAGCACAGAGTGACAGGCCCGTGCACGTGTACCCACCACCCCATAACCCTCCGCCAGAGCAACCCCATGGCATCCGCAGGATGAGCACGAAGAGTGCTGAGAGAGAGGGTGAGCCAGGAGCCCCGCTCCGGTCCGTCGTTACTTTGGTCATTTAGTCGTTTCAAGGCTTGTGGTAAGGTGTAGGGCCTCTCGCCTTCGTACAAACTCCGACCGACAGTAGTTTGGTTGACCATCCTTCGCGGTGACCCTCTGAACACAACCCCCTCCCCCAGTGCCCACCCCTTGTGATTCCAGAGGCCACCCCGAGCCAAGAGCCATGAGTATGATGAGCAACTCACATGAGTTACTCTCAGTAATTGGGACCCGTCTCATAAATCAATGAAACGCTTATCGTGCGCCCCTCATAGGCTCAGCCCGCCCATGTGAAAGCTAGGCCTCGCCCAAAGCAAAGCAAAGCAAAGCAAAAAAAAAAAAAAAAAAAAAAAAAAAAAAAAAAAAAAAAAAAAAAAAAAAAAAAAAAAAAAAAAAGAGAGAGAGAGAGAGAGAGAGAGAGAGAGAGAGAGAGAGAGAGAGAGAGAGAGAGAGAGAGAGAGAGCGAGAGCGAGGCCGCCGTGGCTCGCCCGCAATCCAGCTGGGTGCACCTCGTCACAACCACTCATCGGCGTGAGCTCATAGCTGTGTGCGACATGGGTACAAGAGCAAGAGGAGAAACAGTGTGCCAGCGTGGATGTGTGGGTGAGGCAGTGCGGTGAGGCAAAGCAGCGATGCCAGTCGAATCCCTGGAGACGGAACCTAGCATCAAAAACATCGTATAAGTCTACCCCAGGCCTCCATCCACCGAGTGGTGAGCTCGATAAAAGAAGACCCGAGTGGGGTTATTTAAAGCTCAACCCTTAAAAAAGCATAAACATGTACGCCGCCAGGAACCCAACAACAATAACATAGCAGCCAGGAACCCAACAACAATAACATAGCAGCCAGGAACCCAACAACAATAACATAGCAGCCAGGAACCCAACAACAATAACATAGCAGCCAGGAACCCAACAACAATAACATAGCAGCCAGGAACCCAACAACAATAACATAGCTTCCGTAACCAGCCTTCAGGAACCCGCCTCAGTTACCCGCCCCCGTAACCAGGCCAGAGACGTGACGTACTATGCATCATTGAGGTGTCGTGGCAAGCCACCCTGCGTCCGATAGAAGCTACAAAAGAGTCATCTACCGAGAACACTAAGTGACAGGCCCGGTCACATGCACCCAACACGTCCCGACCCTCCGCCAGAGCATCCCCATGGCATCCGCAAAGTGAGCACGAGGGGTTCTGGGAGAGAGGGTGAGTCAGGAGCCCCGCGTCCAGGCAGTCGCTACTGTGGCAGTTGAGTGATTTCAAGGCTTGTGGAAATGTGTGGAGCCTATCGCCTTCATTCTCACTCATACCGACAGTAGTTT
>WBZZ01005283.1:20000-35000 GCA_019918135.1 Paulinella micropora
TCGATTCCCGTCGGTGCCACCAGTATTTTCATTGAACATACCGGTCTATTTCTGGACCAGTATTTTCATTGAACATACCGGCCCGTCTGGAAGTGTTGGAACTGCCCTTGCGGGGGTGTCATTAGAGCTTATCGTCAATTCTTCGTACTCCCCTCACGGGTGAGACGATGGAGGCGCATGTGCAGAAATGCATCAGCCATTGACAGAGAGGCACTATTATTATCATTATTATTATTATTATTATTATTATTATTATTATTATTATTATTATTATTGTTATTATTGTTATTGTTATTATTATTATTCCTTAGAGAAGCACTATCTTCTCTTGGAGTTTTGATTGTGATCTTTTGGAGGGTAACCCCCGATGAAAAAACCTAGTCACATGGTTCAATAGTTGCTTGCTCACCAGAGTTCCAGCCAAATGGCCTTATGGCATTAAACTGTGATGCCAATCCATAACATTTGGTGGTATGCTGGGAAGGAGGATCGTTGGACGTCCATACAAGATCTTTAACTCCGCTATACTGGTTGGTAGCCCAGGACCCAAATTGTTATGGGTGGGGTTTTGAGGCAGTTCCAGCCGCCATGCTTGGTGTATGCACTTGCACATTCGGCGACGTTTTGCAAGAGGTTACTGGAACTGCGGAGTAACCTCGGCTTAGTGCGGTCTGGCCCTGAGGAGCTCCACCGGTGGCCCTGCTCACCAGTCGAGAGACTGGCCAGCCAGGGAGGACTTGGAGGACCTCGAACAAGGGTATTGGAGGCTTATGTCCAGACACGTATCGAGCCATGCAGCTGCATCAGTATGCCTTAGAGAAAGACTATTATTATTATTATTATCATTATTATTATTATTATTATTATTATTATTATTATTATTATTATTATTATTATTATTATTATTATTATTATTATTGACACCGTGATAGCCCAGTGGTCAAGTTCTACCATCTGGGCCCTGTCGCCAGTTCGATTCCCGTCGGTGCCACCAGTATTTTCATTGAACATACCGGTCCGTCTGGACCAGTATTTTCATTGAACATACCGGTCCGTCTGGAAGTGTTGGAACTGCCCTTGCGGGGGTGTCATTAGAGCCTATCGTCAATTCTTCGTACTCCCCTCACGGGTGAGACGATGGAGGCGCATGTGCAGAAATGCATCAGCCATTGACAGAGAATCACTATTATCATTATTATTATTATTATTATTATTATTACTATTATGGACACCGTGATAGCCCAGTGGTCAAGTTCTACCATCTGGGCCCTGTCGCCAGTTCGATTCCCGTCGGTGCCACCAGTATTTTCATTGAACATACCAGTCTATTTCTGGACCAGTATTTTCATTGAACATACCGGCCCGTCTGGAAGTGTTGGAACTGCCCTTGCGGGGGTGTCATTAGAGCTTATCGTCAATTCTTCGTACTCCCCTCACGGGTGAGACGATGGAGGCGCATGTGCAGAAATGCATCAGCCATTGACAGAGAAGCACTATTATTATTACTATTACTATTATTATTATTATTATTATTATTATTATTATTATTAGGGAGTACATAGGCCATCGGTCCTTTCCATGGGCTGATTGGTATAAAGCTCCTAGAGTAATGTTCTATGCCGTCACTTCCTTTATTCCACCGATTGGTGTGGAGACTTTCCTTATGGAATGGAGGACTGGATGCACATGGCCTTTTGGCTCAGCAATTGGCAGGAGATACACTATTATTATTATTATTATTATTATTAGTATTATTATTATTATTATTATTATTAGTGGCACCGCGATAGCCCAGTGGTTAAGGTCTACCATCTGGGACCTGTCGCCAGTTCGATTCCCGTCGGTCCCAGTATTTTCAAAGGATATTTTCTTTGAAAGTATTGGTCTGTCTGGAAGGCTAGGAGCTGCCTTGCGGGGGTGTCAAATCTTCGTACTCCCCTCGCGGGTGAGACGATGGAGGCACATGTGCAGAAATGCATTCGCCATTGACAGAGAAGCACTATTATTATTATTATTATTATTATTATTATTATTATTATTATTATTATTATTATTATTATTATTATTATTATTATTATTTGGACACCGTGATAGCCCAGTGGTCAAGTTCTACCATCTGGGCCCTGTCGCCAGTTCGATTCCCGTCGGTGCCACCAGTATTTTCATTGAACATACCGGTCTATTTCTGGACCAGTATTTTCATTGAACATACCGGCCCGTCTGGAAGTGTTGGAACTGCCCTTGCGGGGGTGTCATTAGAGCTTATCGTCAATTCTTCGTACTCCCCGTGAGACGATGGAGGCGCATGTGCAGAAATGCATCAGCCATTGACAGAGAAGCACTATTATTATTATTATTATTATTATGGACACCGTGATAGCCCAGTGGTCAAGTTCTACCATCTGGGCCCTGTCGCCAGTTCGATTCCCGTCGGTGCCACCAGTATTTTCATTGAACATACCGATCCGTCTGGACCAGTATTTTCATTGAACATACCGGCCCGTCTGGAAGTGTTGGAACTGCCCTTGCGGGGGTGTCATTAGAGCTTATCGTCAATTCTTCGTACTCCCCTCACGGGTGAGACGATGGAGGCGCATGTGCAGAAATGCATCAGCCATTGACAGAGAAGCACTATTATTACTATTATTATTATTATTAGTATTATTACTCTTATTATTATTATTACTATTATTATTATTATTATTATTATTATTATTATTATTATTATTATTATTTAGGGAGTACATAGGCCATCGGTCCTTTCCATGGGCTGATTGGTATAAAGCTCCTAGAGTAATGTTCTATGCCGTCACTTCCTTTATTCCACCGATTGGTGTGGAGACTTTCCTTATGGAATGGAGGACTGGATGCACATGGCCTTTTGGCTCAGCAATTGGCAGGAGATACACTATTATTATTATTATTATTATTATTATTATTATTATTATTATTATTATTATTATTATTATTATTATTATTATTATTAAGTGGCAACGCGATAGCCCAGTCGTTAAGGTCTACCATCTGGGACCTGTCGCCAGTTCGATTCCCGTCGGGGCCAGTATTTTCAAAGGATATTTTCTTTGAAAGTATTGGTCTGTCTGGAAGGCTTGGAGCTGCCTTGCGGGGGTGTCAGTAGAGCCTATCGTCAAATCTTCGTACTCCCCTCGCGGGTGACACGATGGAGGCACATGTGCAGAAATGCATTCGCCATTGACTGAGAAGCGCTATTATTATTATTATTATTATTATTATTATTATTATTATTATTATTATTATTATTATGGACACCGTGATAGCCCAGTGGTCAAGTTCTACCATCTGGGCCCTGTCGCCAGTTCGATTCCCGTCGGTGCCACCAGTATTTTCATTGAACATACCGGTCCGTCTGGAAGTGTTGGAACTGCCCTTGCGGGGGTGTCATTAGAGCCTATCGCCAATTCTTCGTACTCCCCTCACGGGTGAGACGATGGAGGCGCATGTGCAGATTTGCATCAGCCATTGACAGAGAAGCACTATTATTATTATTATTATTATTATTATTACTACTACTACTACTACTACTACTACTACTACTACTACTACTACTACTACTACTACTACTATTATTATTATTATTATCATTATCATTGGCACCGCGATAGCCCAGTGGTCCAGTTCAATACCATCTGGGACCTGTCGCCAGTTCGATTCCCGTCGGTGCCAGTATTTTCAAAGCACGTTTTCTTTGAAAGTATTGGTCTGTCTGGAAGGCTTGGAGCTGCCCTGCGGGCGTGTTAGTAGATCTATCGGTCAAATTCTTCGGACTCCCCTCACGGGTGAGGCGATGGAGGCGCATGTGCAGATTTGCATCCGCCATTGACAGAGAAACACTATTATCATTATTATTATTATTATTATTATTATTATTATTATTATTATTATTATTATTATTATTATTATTATTATTATTATGGACACCGTGATAGCCCAGTGGTCAAGTTCTACCATCTGGGCCCTGTCGCCAGTTCGATTCCCGTCGGTGCCACCAGTATTTTCATTGAACATACCGATCCGTCTGGACCAGTATTTTCATTGAACATACCGGCCCGTCTGGAAGTGTTGGAACTGCCCTTGCGGGGGGTGTCATTAGAGCTTATCGTCAATTCTTCGTACTCCCCTCACGGGTGAGACGATGGAGGCGCATGTGCAGAAATGCATCAGCCATTGACAGAGAAGCACTATTATTATTATTATTATTATTATTATTATTATTATTATTATTATTATTATTATTATTATTATTATTATTATTACTATTACTATTACTATTACTATTATAATTATTATTATTATTATTATTATTATTATTATTATTATTATGGACACCGTGATAGCCCAGTGGTCAAGTTCTACCATCTGGGCCCTGTCGCCAGTTCGATTCCCGTCGGTGCCACCAGTATTTTCATTGAACATACCGGTCTATTTCTGGACCAGTATTGTCATTGAACATACCGGCCCGTCTGGAAGTGTTGGAACTGCCCTTGCGGGGGTGTCATTAGAGCTTATCGTCAATTCTTCGTACTCCCCTCACGGGTGAGACGATGGAGGCGCATGTGCAGAAATGCATCAGCCATTGACAGAGAAGCACTATTATTATTATTATTATTATTATTATTATTATTATTATTATTATTATTATTATTATTATTGGACACCGTGATAGCCCAGTGGTCAAGTTCTACCATCTGGGCCCTGTCGCCAGTTCGATTCCCGTCGGTGCCACCAGTATTTTCATTGAACATACCGGTCTATTTCTGGACCAGTATTTTCATTGAACATACCGGCCCGTCTGGAAGTGTTGGAACTGCCCTTGCGGGGGTGTCATTAGAGCTTATCGTCAATTCTTCGTACTCCCCTCACGGGTGAGACGATGGAGGCGCATGTGCAGAAATGCATCAGCCATTGACAGAGAAGCACTATTATTATTATTATTATTAGTATTATTATTATTATTATTGGTGGCACCGCGATAGCCCAGTGGTTAAGGTCTACCATCTGGGACCTGTCGCCAGTTCGATTCCCGTCGGTGCCAGTATTTTCAAAGGATATTTTCTTTGAAAGTATTGGTCTGTCTGGAAGGCTTGGAGCTGCCTTGCGGGGGTGTCAGTAGAGCCTATCGTCAAATCTTCGTACTCCCCTCGCGGGTGAGACGATGGAGGCACATGTGCAGAAATGCATTCGCCATTGACTGAGAAGCACTATTATTATTATTATCAGTATTATTATTATCATCATCAGTATTATTATTATTATTATTATTATTAGGGAGTACATAGGCCATCGGTCCTTTCCATGGGCTGATTGGTATAAAGCTCCTAGAGTAATGTTCTATGCCGTCACTTCCTTTATTCCACCGATTGGTGTGGAGACTTTCCTTATGGAATGGAGGACTGGATGCACATGGCCTTTTGGCTCAGCAATTGGCAGGAGATACACTATTATTATTATTATTATTATTATTATTCAGCCCAATGGCCTCAAGGCGTTAAACTGTGACGCCAACTCATAACCCTTTGGTGGTAGATGCTGGGGAGGAGGGTCGTTGCGCGCGTAAAAGATCTTAAACTCCGCATATGCTGGTTGATAGCCCAGGACCCAGCAGACACCAGATTGTTATGGGTGGGGTTTCGAGGCAGCTCTAGCAACCGCGCTTGGTGTATGCACTTGCACATTCGGTGACGTCTTGCAAGAGGTTGCTGGGACTGCGGAATAACCTCGGCTTAGTGCAGTCTTGCCCTCAGGAGCTCCATCGGTGGCCCCGATCATCAGGCGAGAGACTGACACGGGGGGGTGGAGGACCTCGAACAAGGGTATTGGAGGCTTATGTCCGTTGAGGATATGCCATTAGCTGCATCAGCACGCCTCAGATATAGTATTATTATTATTATTATTATTATTATTATTATTATTATTATTATTATTATTATTATTTAGGGAGTACATAGGCCATCGGTCCCTTTCAATGGGCTGATTGGTATAAAGCTCCTAGAGTAATGTTCTATGCCGTCACTTCCTTTATTCCACCGATTGGTGTGGAGACTTTCCTTATGGAATGGAGGACTGGATGCACATGGCCTTTCGGCTCAGCAATTGGCAGGAGATACATTATTATTATTATTATTATTATTATTATTATTATTATTATTATTATTATCATCATCATCATCATCATCACCATGATTATTATTAATTTTTTGCATTACACCTGTGGTTGGTGTTGGCGTTCTTGGTGTTTTGGTTGCTTTGGCTGTCCGTGTATTTGCTGCTGTCGGCCATCTCTCTGTAAATGACGAGAAGCTAAGAGAGTGAGAGAGAGAGAGAGAGAGTGAATGAGAGGGAAAGAGGGAGAGCATGGGAAAGAAACAGAGAGAGAGAGAGGAAGAGAGAGAGAGAGAGAGATAATAATAATAATAATAATAATAATAATAATAATAATAATAATAATAATAATAATAATAATAATAATATATATATATATTGATCTGTCATGGCTGAGCCCGAGGGCCATGCGCCTCCATCCCTCGACCCAACAGGGACTACAGTGAGTATGTTGGGGAGGGAAGAATGACTCTAACCATCCTGCATAGAAGGCCCCAAAAGGAAGTCCCTACTACCCGCACAGTGTCGGGTACCTTGCAGGAAATCAACTACAAATGATTGATCTTCCCCGCATGAGAGCTCCACGAGACTGGGTAGGGCCCGCATGGAGGTACTCACAGGGGTAGCAGACATTTCATGCGGTCTGCCAGCGCATGAGGACGTTTTGTGGTAAGTATCTGGGGCGCCTCGAAACCCGTCACCACCCCTAGATCGCGGAATGTAAATACCCCTTTGATCCCACGTGGTGTATGTCTTATAAAAAACAACACAACGACATGGCCTCGGAACCAACACAACAACATAGCCTCGGAACCCACATCGACATAGCCTCGGAACCCACACAACAACAGAGCCTCGGAACCAACACAACAACATAGCCTCGGAACCAACACAACAACATAGCCTCGGAGCCAACACAACGACATAGCCTCGAAACCAGTGGGAAGAGGCCCAACCACCTCCTCTTCCCGTGGGGTGCCATACTGTGCACCCCTCCATAATGATAATAATAATAATAATAATAATAATAATAATAATAATAATAATAATAATAATAATAATAATAATAATAAATAATCATCATCATCATGATGGTAATACTACTACTACTACTACTACTACTACTACTACTACTACTACTACTACTACTACTACTACTACTACAACTAATAATAATAATAATAATAATAATAATAATAGTGCTTCTCTGTCAATGGCTGATGCATTTCTGCACATGCGCCTCCATCGTCTCACCCGTGAGGGGAGTACGAAGAATTGACGATAAGCTCTAATGACACCCCCGCAAGGGCAGTTCCAACACTTCCAGACGGACCGGTATGTTCAATGAAAATACTGGTCCAGACGGAGCGGTATGTTCAATGAATATACTGGTGGCACCGACGGGAATCGAACTGGCGACAGGGCCCAGATGGTAGAACTTGACCACTGGGCTATCACGGTGTCCAAATAATAATAATAATAATAATAATAATAATAATAATAATAATAATAATAATAATAATAATAATAGTGTATCGTCTGCCAATTGCTGAGCCAAAAGGCCATGTGCATCCAGTCCTCCATTCCATAAGGAAAGTCTCCACACCAATCGGTGGAATAAAGGAAGTGACGGCATAGAACATTACTCTAGGAGCTTTATACCAATCAGCCCATGGAAAGGGAATAATAATAATAATAATAATAATAATAATAATAATAATCATAATAATAATCATAATAATAATCATAATAGTGTATCTCCTGCCAATTGCTGAGCCAAAAGGCCATGTGCATCCAGTCCTCCATTCCATAAGGAAAGTCTCCACACCAATCGGTGGAATAAAGGAAGTGACGGCATAGAACATTACTCTAGGAGCTTTATACCAATCAGCCCATGGAAAGGACCGATGGCCTATGTACTCCCTAAATAATCATAATAATAATCATAAGCAGAAATAGAACCATGGGTGTGTACAACACGGCGTCGAGCGAGAGTCTATCTATCTATCTATCTATCTATCTATCTATCTATCTATCTATCTATCTATCTATCTATCTATCTATCTATCTACCTATCTACCTACCTACCTACCTATATATCTATCTATCTACCTATCTATCTATCTATCTATCTATCTATCTATCTATCTATCTATCTATCTATCTATCTTGGAGTGCTGGGCCCGTGGTAGGGTGCACTTTGTGTACCGAGCCATACGCCTACAAGTCACATGCCGAAAAGCGTGGGGAAGCACAATCCTGTTCCCTCAGGGTGCCCTTTCTCGCTTATTGAGCCCGGATTACCACCCACAGTGCTCTGTCGGTTTATGCTAGATTGCTTGGTCATCGATGCTTGACCCTACTGAGGCCATTCAAGGTCTCGCTGACCCTCCCTTGGGCTTGGTTATGCTCTGCGGAGATTGCCACAGTCTCAAAACTCCATCTGCTTAGAGGGTCCTCTATAATAGAGGTGGGAGCTCGTTCTGCCAGGGGTCCTTATGGAACGAGCCCTGGCCCCGCCCGGTACTGAGGAGGTTTTTGGACTCTCAATGAGAGCTCCTCTGGTTTTTCGCCTGTATCAGTCCCTTCCATGCAAATTCATGGCTTAGCTGGGCATCGGGTAAATGCCCACAGACCTCTTTGGATGACGAAATCAGAAACTCCTTTTCTGACATTAGCCGAAATCTCATCTATCTATCTATCTATCTATCTATCTATCTATCTATCTATCTATCTATCTATCTATCTACCTATCTACCTACCTACCTACCTACCTACCTACCTACCTACCTACCTACCTACCCACCCAACTACCTATCTACCTATCACCTACCTATCACCTACCTATCACCTACCTATCACTGCCTATACCTGCCTATACCTGCATATACCTACCTAAACCTACCTATACCTACCAATACCTCCTACACCTACCTACACCTAGCTACACCTTACCGACCTATACCTACCTATCAAGCTATCAACTACCTATCACCTACCCATCACCTACCTATCACTGCCTATACCTGCCTATACCTGCCTATACTTACCTACACCTACCTATACCTGCCTAAACCTGCCTACACCTGCCTACACCTACCTACCTACCTATATCTACCTATACCTACCTATACCTACCTATACCTAGCTATACCTATCATATGCGTACATGTTACGTTATGTTTGGAACCTATCACCTACCTATCACCTACCTATCATCTACCTATACTTACCTATACCTACCTATACCTACCTACCTACCTACCTACCTATCTACCTACCTACCCACCTAAATACCTAAATACCTACCTATCTATTTATCTATTTATCTATTTATCCATCTATCTATCTATCTATCTATCTATCTATCTTATCTATCTTATCTATCTTATCTATCTTATCTATCTTATCTATCTTATCTATCTTATCTATCTTATCTATCTTATCTATCTTATCTATCTTATCTATCTATCTATCTATCTATCTATCTATCTATCTATCTATCTATCTATCTATCTATATATCTATCTATCTATCTATCTGTCCATCCATCCATCCATCCATCCATCCATCCATCTATCTATCTATCTATCTATCTATCTATCTATCTATCTATCTATCTATCTATCTATCTATCTATCTATATCTCCTTTCTCGCTTGTTGAGCCCGGAATAAATACCCCACAGTGCTCTGTCGCTTTATGCTAGACTGTCGTCACAGTCTCGAAACTCCATCTGCTTACTGGGTCCTCTGTAATGGAGGTGGGAGCTCGTTCTGCAAGGGGCGCTTATGGAACGAGCTCTGGCCCCGCCTGGTACTAGGGAGGTTTGAGCTCTCGCAGAGACATGCTGTCGAGAGAGCTCTTCTGGTATCGCCTGTATTAGTCCCTTCCGTGCAAACATCACGGCTTAGCTGGGCATCAGGTTAATAATTTGCCCACAGACTTCCTTGGTTGACAAAATCAGAAGTTCCTTTTCTGACATTAGTCGATATCTCATCTATCCCGGAGGTCGTCCCTCCCCTCGATGTAAGAAAAATTGGTCGAGGGGGCGGGACATTGGCGATGAAGACCAATCCCCATAGAGCAAACTGCACCACATGCCCGTTGGCTACCTCGCAATGCTGCACCATGGGCAGCATTGGCGTTGGGTGTTTCCTTTGAGCTCGCCCATAAAAGGTACTTACCCTGCACTTCGTGCTTGGTAAGTGGATCCCTCCGCTGGCAATTGGCTATGAGGGAGCCAGGAAGGCGAAGGCAGGCCTGAGCCGAGGATGCCTCCTGGTAGGACGCCTATGGCCTTTGGCTATGCGACGCTCCTAGATAAACACTATCTATCTATCTATCTATCTATCTATCTATCTATCTATCTATCTATCTATCTATCTATCTGGTGGGAGCTCGTTCTGCAAGGGGCGCTTTATGGAACGAGCCCTGGCCCCGCCTGGTACTAGGGAGCTTTGGTATTGCCTGTATCAGTCCCTTCCGTGCAAACATCACGGCTTAGCTGGGCATCGGGTTAATACTTTACCCACAGACTTCCTTGGTTGACGAAATCAGAAGCTCCTTTTTTCTGACATTAGTCGATATTTCATCAGTTGATCTTATCACTTACTCTACGGAATGAACCAAGGCCACTTGAGGTGTCACTGACCCTCTCTTGGGCTTGATTTTTTGAAATGGGTGCCATCTGTCGACAGACAGAGAATTAGGGGATGGTGTGGGTGTGCTGGGCCCGTGGTGGGGTGCCTTATGTGTGCCTAGCCATACGCCTATAAGTCACAGGCCGAAATAGCGACGGGAAGCACAATCCTGTTCCCTCAGGGTGCCCTTTCTCGCTTGTTGAGCCCGGAATAAAACCCACAGTGCTCTGTCGGTTTATACTAGACTGTCGAACAGTCTCGAAACTCCATCTGCTTACTGGGCCCTCTGTAATGGAGGTGGGAGCTCGTTCTGCAAGGGGCGCTTTATGGAACGAGCCCTGGCCCCGCCTGGTACTAGGGAGCTTTGGTATTGCCTGTATCAGTCCCTTCCGTGCAAACATCACGGCTTAGCTGGGCATCGGGTTAATACTTTACCCACAGACTTCCTGGTTGACGAAATCAGAAGCTCCTTTTTTCTGACATTAGTCGATATTTCATCTATCTATCTATCTATATCTGTCTATCTATCAACAGGACCTTTGGTACATACAACACGAAGACGGGAGTAAGCGCCCCAAGCAACAGCGCTACCGCTCGAACAATCATCTTCCCTACATAATGGATGATTGAGTGACTGATTGATTGATTGTTATATTGATTCTATTAATTGATTCTATTAATTGATTGATTGATTGACAGTGCTACCGCTCGAACAATCATCTTCCCTACATAATGGATGATTGACTGACTGATTGATTGATTGTTATATTGATTCTATTAATTGATTCATTGATTGATTGATTGATTGACAGTGCTACCGCTCGAACAATCATCTTCCCTACATAATGGATGATTGACTGACTGATTGATTGACTGTTACATTGATTCTATTAATTGATTCATTGACTGATTGATTGATCGACAGTGCTACCGCTCGAACAATCATCTTCCCTACATAATGGATGATTGACTGACTGATTGATTGATTGTTATATTGATTCTATTAATTGATTCATTGACTGATTGATTGATCGACAGTGCTACCGCTCGAACAATCATCTTCCCTACATAATGGATGATTGACTGACTGATTGATTGATTGTTATATTGATTCTATTAATTGATTCATTGATTGATTGATTGATTGACAGTGCTACCGCTCGAACAATCATCTTCCCTATACATTGGATGATTGACTGACTGATTGATTGATTGATTATATTGATTATATTAATTGATTGATTGATTGATTGATTGATTGATTGATTAATTGATTGATTGACAGTGTTACCGCTCGAACAATCATTTTGCCTACATACTGGATGATTGATTGATTCTATTGATTATATTGACTGATTGATTGATTGATTGATTATGTTGATAGATTGATAGATTGATCGGGGGTAAGACTGATTGATTGATCGATTCTATCGATTATGTTGATTGATTGCTTGCTTGCTTGATTGATTGATTATGTTGATGAATGATAGATTGATCGGGGGGTAAGCTATTGCTCGAATAATCATTTTGCCTACATATCGATAGTTTGATTGATTGATTGATTGATTATATTGATAGATTATATTGACTGATTATATTGATAGATTGATCGATCAGGGTGTAAAGGCCCCGATCAATAGCGCTACCGCTCGGAAGATCATTTTGCCTACATATTGATTGATTGATTGATTGAGTGTATTGATTGATTATATTGATTGATTGATTGCTTGACTGATTGATTATATTGGTCGATTGATTGACTGATTACATTGATCGATTGATTATTTGATCATATTGATTGATTGATTGATTGATGGATGGATGGATGGATGGATGGATGGATAGATGGATGGATTGATTGATTGATTGATGGAGGGTCAAGTTATTGCTCGAACAATTATTTTGCATAGATATTGATTGCTTGACTGATGGATTATATATAATAAATAAATAAATAAATAACCTGATATTTCTTTATCGGGTAGCATAAAGTCCACTACCACTCCCACCAGGCCAACGAAAACCTGCATGCACACATCTACATCTACATCTACATCTACATCTACACCTACATCTACAACATATACACATATATGTACATATATACATATACAGATGCATTAACATTCATTCATTCATTCATTCATTCATTTATTCATTCATTCATTCTTTCATTCATTCGTGAATTCGTTCATACATACATACATACATACATACATACATGCATTCATACATACATACATAGACATACTTTAATCTCAACACAGTCTCAGTCTCAAGATAGATACATACAGACATACACAGATAGGTAGCAACGATCAGGGTGAACGGTGATACATACATACATAAATACATACATACATACATACATACATACTACATACTACATACATGCATGCATACATACATAGACTCAAGACAGTCTCAAGATACATACAGACATAGATAGTTAGATAGATAGATAGGTAGCAAAGATGAGGGAGAACTGTATTGTAGAGCAGCCATGCGATCAGCTTGCTTTCATTGAAGAGCGTAGGCAAATCCCTAGTATGTATATACATGTATATATGCAAGTCCGGTACATGTATGTAAGTAACAGTGTTTGTATGTAGAGTAGCCATGCGATCAGCTGACTTTCATTGAAGAGCGTAGGTAAGTCCCTAACATGTTTATACATCTGTATATATGCAAGTCCAGTATATGTATGTATGTATGTATGTATGTATGTATGTATGTATGTATGTATGTATGTACGTATGTATGTATCGTATGCAAGTCCCTAGTATGTATATAAATATGTATATATGCAAGTCCAGTCTATGTATATTTGTATGTATGTATATGTCGTAGGCAAGTCCCTAGTATGTACATAAATATGTCTATACACAAGTCCAGTATGTGTATGTATGTATGTACGTATGCATGTATATATGTATGTATCGTAGGCAAGTCCCTAGCATGTATATACATATGTATATACGCAAGTCCAGTGTATGTATGTATGTATGTATGTATGTATTGTACCTCACTCGATAAGCTAAGTAACTTTGCCCCGTCAATAACACCTACGTACGCATACACACACAACGCAATCAGGTATAGAAATAGAAAAATAGGAAGGAAGGAAGGATGGATGGATGGATGGATGGATGGATGGATAGACAAATGGATGGATATAGATGGATAGATGGATAGATGGATAGATAGATAGATAGATAGATAGATAGATAGATAGATATGTAGATAGAAAGCGGGAACTCGTCTGCTTCTTTTAGTACATGGCTATTTATCTATCTATCTATCTATCTATCTATCTATCTATCTATCTATCTATCTATCTATCTATCTATCTATCTATCTATCTATCTATCTATCTATCTATCCTAACTATCCCATATCTATCCCATATCTATCCTATATCTGTCCTATCTCTGTCCTATATCTACTCTCTATCCTACATCTATCCTATCCTAACCTAATCCTATAATGGCCTCAGTAGGGTCAAGCATCGATAACCAAGCAATCTAGCATAAACCGACAGAGCACTGTGGGTGGTAATCCGGGCTCAATAAGCGAGAAAGGGCACCCTGAGGGAACAGGATTGTGCTTCCCCACGCTTTTCGGCATGTGACTTATAGGCGTATGGCTCGGTACACAAAGTGCACCCCACCACGAGCTTAGCACTCCCACACTATCCCCAAATCGTCCGTCTGTCGACTGGCTTCAAAAAGCCAAGCCCAAGGGAGGGTCAGTGACACCTCGAATGGCCTCAGTAGGGTCTTCAAGAGAAAGATGAGATTTCGACTAATGTCAGAAAAGGAGTTTCTGATTACGTCAACCAAAGAGGTCTGTGGGCATTTACCCGATGCCCAGCTAAGCCATGAATTTGCATGGAAGGGACTGATACAGGCGAAAAACCAGAGGAGCTCTCATTGAGAGTCCAAAAAACCTCAGTTACCGGGCGGGGCCAGGGCTCGTTCCATAAGCCCCCTTGCAGAACGAGATAGATAGATAGATAGATAGATTGATAGATAGATAGATAGATAGATAGATAGATAGATAGATAGATAGATAGATAGATAGATTGATAGATTGATAGATAGATAGATAGATAGATAGATAGATAGATAGATAGATAGATAGATTGATCGATAGATTGATAGACAGACAGACAGATTAGATTAGATTAGATTAGATGAGATTAGATTAGATTAGAT
>WBZZ01005283.1:67500-72975 GCA_019918135.1 Paulinella micropora
AGCAGGAGCAGGAGTACTCTGAAGAGAGGTGGGATAGAGATGAGGAGGAGAGAGAGGAGTATACAGCCGATGTAGAGTCGACAGGGGGGGGGGGGGGGGGGGTGATGCACAAGAAGCGAGTGCAGGTCAGACTGGAGGCTCTCGACTGACAGAGGCAAAGAGAGAGGAGATGGAGGATGTTAGCCAGAATGTCCCACATACATGGGAACAGTTGGCTACATATAACAAACCATTCGGCCAACTAGGGGGGGTTGCTTTTTCCTAAATTTTCAATGACAAATACTGAATTTTTTAAACACTTCAGAAATGATGGGAAAACGTTTCCTCGATTGTAGAATATATTAAAATGATATTAAAACATATTTTTATTAATAGGAAAGCATTGGACTTCACCTTTAGAGATTGGCAGGAGCCGGCCTGACAGTGTGCAGTAGCTGAATTTTCCAACTATTTACTATGTCGGCTACGGTGATTTTAATAAGGAAATAAGCGGGCAACATGCTCAGCTTGTCAGTAAAGACAGTTTTGATTATTTTGTAGTGTTTTGCGTTATTATAATATGTTTTGCCTTGAAAAATTTGACTTGGGCGGGGCAGCAGTGAGGGGACTGCGTTCGGGAGGGGGGGAGGGGGGGGGGGGTGGGTGGGGATGCCAAGATGAAAAGACAAAGCCGGCAACGTGCTCAGCCTGTTAGGGAAAGCTTATTTTACTCATTTCCTAGTGTTTATATTTATTATAATGTGTTGACTTCAGAAGTTCAACATGGGCTGGTCGTACTGAGGGAACAGCGTCGGGGGGGGGGGGGGGGGGGAATGCAAAGACAGAGATGCGGTGTAGTTTTGCACCTGGCTAAGTCTGATCCATGGTAAGTCAGAAAAATTTCTAATTTGATTATTGCGTAAAACGTAACACCTGATAAGAAAATCACGTACAATTACCACCTAAGGCAACACAAGTAAAACCCAACACATGAGGATCAAGGAAAATCACGTACCTTGGGTGCACTGGTTGTAATGAGCTCATCGCCTCACTTACGAGGCGAGCAGCGGCTCGTCGTCATCAGAGCTCGAGGTGTCCATAACAGGCCAATCACAAAGCTCACACATGTCTCCTCCTTCCTCGTTGTTATATGTACAACAGGCAGATCAGGGCCTGGCTGGTTGGAGGTCCCTTGAACTCGACCGCCCCTGCGCTTGGATTGCTGAGCCTGCTTTGAATCAGCTGAATTTTGAACTCGCTTGCGTCCACGTCCACGTCCACCAGCTGTCCGACGTGCGCGGCGACGTCCGCGCTGACGGTTGCCTCCGCGTGCGCGACCACGCACGTTGCCAGTTGCGTCACTGATGGTTGCGTCTGAGTCGTTGTGCTCGCCTACAGTAAACATATCGCAGTGAGACACATATTGACTCAACGTCCCAAAGACACTGCAACAAATACCGTTGTTTTCTTGCTCTGAGTCAGAGGCTGCCTGCTCAGGGGGTGCTTCTGAGTCAGAGGCTGCCTGCTCAGGGGGTGCTGCGGCAGCTGGATCCTCCTCATCCTCCTCCAACCCACAGTCGCAGCTTTGGAAATGGCTCCATGCTGATTCAACAGCTGCGCCTTCTTGAACGGTTTGCGCTTGCTGTCTTGTGTTGGAACACCGTGCATTCGTAGCCAGTGCTTGAGATCATTGATTACCATTGCGCTCGATGCAAACGCTTCCTTGCCTTCGGACGATCTCAGCAGGACTGAAACTTTTCGCCAATGTCCAAACGCCAAGTCCTTCTCCAGCTTCTCTTCCCTTGTGAGCTCCCTTGCACCGCGCCACCGCGGGTGAGCTGGAGGAGCTCCCTCGTTGACGAAATATGTGCGGGGCAAGACACGAAGTTCTTCAGGCGTTAATTGTGTGAGAGCGTCCATTTTTGCCTGGCGATCGGGAGGCAACTCCATCCAGTTTAAGGGCAGCTCATCAATGAGCCGAAATTCTGCTCTCCACTCCTTTCCTTTTCCATCCACACATGACATTTGAGCTGGGCGGCCTGCCAGGCCGCCGTCGAAGTACTTGCCGTCGATTTCGGTCCTAGTCAAGTTTCTCCCTGCCAGCATCTCCTCCACGTGTGCGCGCTGATCCGGCCCAAGGTGCTTCGCCAAAGAACGAATATCTTTCTTCAAGCGTGGGTTGACGAAGTAACCGACAGGAAGCTTAGGAGGCAGGTCAGCAGCTGCAATAAATAAATCATAATATGAGTCTGAGTCAGAGCAGAGAATGGAAATAGAAAACAAAATGATACTAGCGGACTGGGGTGGGGTGACTCAAGAGGATGGAACAGAGCAATACCGGGTCGCTTGATAAACAATCGAAGCGGAGCTCCTTGGGGATCGTCCTTCTCTCCGTGCCATTCAGCCTGAGCGTCTCCCCATGTCTTGAACTCTGCGGTTGGCGATGCTTCAGCTCCTTCTTCGTGATGCGAAAGGCTAAGGGCTTGTTGTAATGCTTGAATGCCTTGTTCATGCATGGGCTGAAAAGGGTCAACCAATCGTAGTTGCACGCCAGAACGACCAGCACGTATCGCGATCTCTTCTGCTTGAACGCAACGATGAGCTTCAGCAAAGCCTGAGCGATGTTAGTGATAAAGAAGGAGCTCTTCCATCCGATGTCCATAACTCTGAAGTCTTGATCGTCTCCATCGTGACCATGACCAGGAGGCTCGCGATGGGACTGCAGTTCACCACGGAGGCCCATGTCCATAACATGATGAAGGAAGGCGAGCATCGACCACGCGGTGTTGATGCTGGATACATACAGACATACATACATACATACATGCATACATACATAGATACATACATAAACAAACAAACAAACAAATAAATAAATAAATAAATAAATAAACAAACAAACAAACAAATAAATAAATAAATAAATAAATAAATAAATAAATAAATAAATAAATAAATAAATAAATAAATAAATAAATAAATAAATAAATAAATAAATAAATAAATAAAATACATACATACAGACATACATACAGCGGTGTTGTCACCAGCGCCGTCCCACTCCAGAAACAATTTCCAGGCTTGCATGGTACGAGGATCCCAAAGTTCCCAATGCAAAAGAGCAGCAAGCATGGTAATATTACTGTTCGCACCGTGCTCGATGGCGCCTTCAAGGTATGTGAGAATGAAGTGGGTGTCCGTCGTGTAACAGGTGTTCACGCCAACGCAAAGTCGGAAGACCATCTTACCCTTGAAATCTTTTGCAGCATGGCGGCAGGATGGGATCTTTACAGGCGGCTTCATGTCCGCAGACATGACTGTAGCATGGTAATCCACTGGTGCTCCCTTCTTGCGCTGCATGCTCGCCACTCTGCACTCCCTGTGGTTCTTGTGGTGAAGGCGGCTGCGGCGTCGCCAGTCCTGAGCATGCGCTTCACTCCTGAAGCCGTGGGAATGCTGGGATGCAAGCTCAGTGCAGTGCTCGCACTTCGAAAAATCTCCCTCTGCGCATGCGACAAATGGATATGAGTACATGACCAGAAGATATATTCTCGTTACCTCGTGCAAACTTGACATGACGATAATCAGCCGCCCACACCTTGTTGATCGTCAACTGTCGGAGGAACGTCGGGGTTAAGTCATCCAGAGCCGCCCCACCGCAGACACATGTCCTTCCAACTATTGCGAACATACTCTTCTACTGCGGCGTCCTCTGCCATTTCTTGGAGCCTCCAAATGCCGTCGCTGCATATCTCTGGATAGCTCTCTGTGAACTTCTTGCAGAGCAAAACTGCGACCATGTCCTTGGTTTCGGGAAGCGAAGATGACTGTTTAGCCCAGACCTTCATGTCGTTGGCGAGGAGCTTGTGTGCGCTTCAGGACATTGTTTCCGATGCAGTGAATCCGCTGCCAAGCCTCTCTGCAGACCTGTTCAGTCTTATACAAGTACTGGAACTGTCCATCTTTGGCTTGAAAAGAGTCGAGCTGGCCCACGACCCAAGTGTAAAGCTCACTGAGAGAAACTGACGCGGTCTTCTGTCGCGCTGTGAGCATATCACGTGCATCAATGAATGAATGACACTTCCACTTTTTGCAGCAAACGGACTTGGATAGATGCTCAAGCTCAGGAAAAGTCATCCCCAAACGTTTCTCGAGCGCTTGCGGTCTCTGTAGCTTCAAGTTCCCTTTTGCGCGAGCCTTCATTTTGTAGGGGCGCGTAGGATCCTTGCGTGCTCGGTTGACGGGGGGTGGCTGCAATCCCAGGGTCTTGTACAACTGCTGATTGGAATCCATAAGTTCCTTTATATCGTACCGTGCAGCAGATTCTTCTTCGGCGCAATTACTATTGTCTAGAAGCATAGGGAGCTCGATTGTCGGATTCCCTACCTGAAGCGTCTTCGGCTACGTCCTACAAAAGCAACAAATCATTATAAGCCGACAAACTTCCTCAAAGCAAATATACGTACCAGAGAACCAGTGGGAGCATACAGTCTCGAGTTGCTGCCTGCAACAGTAACAGGTTGCTCGATAGCTAGCTGGTAATCTCCAAATTTAAGGGTGTCGCTGTACTGACCTCGTTGGACAAGAGCAAGATTACCACCGGCCACGTCCTTTGCAGCACCACTACTGGCGCTGATGCCTCGCAGGAGCTGACAGTGTTACATGTACCACAATTAAAACCAAGCCGGAAAACAAAGGAAAGCAAAGAAAAAACTTTAATAATGTTAGCGATAGAAAGCATTAAGGCTAAATTCATACCCTTTCGATAGCTTCCTGGCCATCTCCAAGCTCAAGCATGCTTCCGTATTTACCTCGTTGGAAAGTAGAAAGCTGACCGCCAGCCACGCCCTTTGCAGGACCACTGCTGGCGCTGATGCCTTGCAGGAGGCGCTGAGGGTCCACCACGCCCTGACAGACAGCGTCATATTACTCACGTACATGAAGCGATAAGAAAGTTTTATACCTTCGAGCTTGAGCTTGATCTTTGTAACATAACAGTTACATCAGATCCCGCACGTTGAAGCGAAGTGCTAGAAGTGTCGTCATGCCCACTAGTAGATGAGGTCACACTGTCTAGTAGCCTCATTTTCTTTTCCAGCGCCATGGATGAAGATTTCGACAGAGCCGGCATCCCTTTAGTAGCACTGATGCTGTCCAAAAGCGCAAGTTTGTGTGCATGAGGCAACGAAATCGATTTGAGAGGAAGAGGATACTCTTCCACAGGGACAATGAAGCAAAGAGGGCCTGCATCAGTATCCAAGGTCCACACCGGAATATCCACTTGCAGCTTTGCTGCTGCTTGCATCCACGCAGGGTACGCATCTCTCGGTCGCGTGGTGATATCCGAATCCGGATTTGGAGCGTAGTTGAGCAAAATCTCATCGTTCCTCGATACGGCAGAACTTACAGTCACAATTGGAGTCCCTTTGCTAATCTGACACACACACATACACGCACACACACTATAATTAACAACACACACTAACACACACTAAA
>WBZZ01005284.1:15000-22500 GCA_019918135.1 Paulinella micropora
CATATTTCTGTTGTAGGTGCTGGTATTTATGACTGTTGTGAGTTGTTGTGAAGTGTTCTGAGCTGTTTGCCACTCTCATCACTCTTATGAGCCTTCTGTCAAGTGTTCTCACTCTTGTCAACTGCTGATAATATAAACTCTTATCACTGCTGTTGCTTCAGCCGCTTGTGTGTGTGTGTGTGTGTAAGGGGGTGGGGGTGGGGGGGGGGGGGGGTGAGGGAGAGAGAGAGTGTGTGTGTGTGTGTGGGGGGGGGGGGGGGCTGGCGCCTGATCCTGCGGGCGATAGATAGATAGATAGATAGATAGATAGATAGGGGGGGGGGGGGGGGGGGGGGGGGGTTGGTGGACCGCTGCTCCATACGCGGCTGATGAAGGTGTTGATGTCTGCGTCTGTCATCTGCTCTGCCCCCTCCACCATTTGCACCTGAGAGTGCACAATGGCCACCATTTGCACCTGAGTGTGTGTGGACAATGGCCCACAGGACAAGCAAGGGCAAACACATCACAACGCGATATGGCGCCTGTGCAGGATGAGAGAGAGAGAGAGAGAGAGAGAGAGAGAGAGAGAGAGAAGGAGAGAGAGAGAGAGAAGGAGAGAAGGAGAGAGAGAGAGAGAGAGAAGGAGAGAGAGAGAGAGAGAAGGAGAGAGAAGGAGAGAGAGAGAGATAAAGAGAGAGAGAGAGAGTCGGGGGGGGGGGGGGGTGTTGACGTGGTATTTCATTTCCATGTCTTCTTGTGTCAGCTCTTGCCACCACACCGTCTGCGTCTCTTGACAACACACAGTACACACACAACAACAACCTCTGTTTGTTCTACTAGTGTTATTATGAGGTACGTTATCATCATCTGCAAGGTTTCTGGTCGTCTCTGTAGTATTGCTACACACACAGCCGACAGCATCACACCACAGCCAACAGCTCTGCTACTGGTCGATCTACGTAGGTAGGGGTAGGTAGGTATGTGCACGTAGGCAGGTAGGTAGGTAGACTGGTAGATAAGATAGGTAGGTAGGTCAAGGGCGACAGTTTTTTGCTTGGTTTTGTTAAGATCTCATCCGCTATGATTCATCATCATGTTACTGGTGTAGCAATGGCCTATGGATAGATAGGTACGGGGTACTCATATATATATATGTATATATGTATACATATATATGTATGTATATATATATATATATATATGTAGGGGTACTCTGCACCATGGCACACGAGTGAAACAACTTATATATATACATATATATATATCTTTTCTGCTGCCATTGTGATGTATTTCATACACATACACATAAACATACACATACACATACACATACACATACACATACACATACACATACACATACACATACACATACATATACACATACACATACACATACACATGCACATAGACATACGCATACACATACACACACATACACATACACATACACACACATGCACATACACATACACACACATACACATACACATACACAAATACACAAACCATACACATATACACATACACATATACACATACACAGACATACACATATACACAGACATGCACATACACATACACACATACACACACACACATACACATACACATACACATACACACAATCTGCGTGGCTTCTTGTCGTAGCCGCCTGGGCTGCAATGGTGGTCTGTTATCTATCTGCCTATCTATCTGCCTATCTATCTATCTATCTATCTATCTATCTATCTATCTATCTATCTATCTATCTATCTATCTATCTATCTATCTATCTATCTATCTATCTATCTATCTATCTATCTATCTGTCTGTCTGTCTGTCTGTCTGTCTGTCTGTCTGTCTATCTATCTATCTATCTATCTATCTGTCTGTCTGTCTGTCTGTCTATCTATCTATCTATCTATCTGTCTGTCTGTCTATCTATCTATCTATCTATCTATCTATCTATCTATCTATCTATCTATCTATCTATCTATCTATCTATCTATCTATCCTTAACCTGCCATGTACTTCCGCCATGCATATATACATACATACATACATACATACATACATACATACATACATACATACATGCATATATACATATATACATACATACATACATACATACATACATACATACATCCAATGGATTATCATGTTTTTCGCTAATGTACAGACCGCAGAGACGCAGACAGTGGTGGCAGGAGCGCAAGCAGTTAGGGTTAGGGTTAGGGCCAGGGTTAGGGTTAGGGTTAGGATTAGGGTTAGGATTAGGGTTAGGGTTAGGGTTAGGGTTAGGGTTTGGGCTAAGGTTAGGGTTAGGGTTAAGATTAGGATTGAGATTAGGGTTAGGGTTAGTGGGGTTAACAGTGTTAGGGTAAGGGTTAGGTGACAATGGTTAGCCCTAGCATGGTTTGAGACCAGGCTCGCAGTCCAGGCGGCATCGGAAGCGAGGGATTTCAAACAAACGCTGCTGCACCAAACGATAGACCTAAAGTAAACATGACATAATACAGCTGCAAAACCGCTACATAGCTTAGCTTAGCTTAGCTTAGCTTTGCTTTGCTTTTTTTTGCTTTGATTAGCTTAACATAACATAAGTGTCATAACATAACATAAGTGTCATAACATAACATAACATAATATAATATAACATAACATAACATAACATAAGAACATAGCATAACATAACATAACATAATATAACATAACATAACATAACATAACATAACATTGTTAACATAACGTAGAGAAAGGTAGGTAGACAAGGAATTTCAAACAAACGCTACTGCACCAGATGCTACTGCTACCTAGAAAAGAAAGAAGGAAAGAAAAGAAGAGAAGAAATGACCTACCTAGAAAAGAAAGAAGAAAAGAAAAGAAGAGAAGAAAATGACCTACCTTGAAAAGATAGAAGGAAAGAAAAGAAGAGAAGAAAATGACCTACCTAGAAAAGAAAGAAGGAAAGAAAAGAAGAGAAGAAATGACCTACCTAGAAAAGAAAGAAGGAAAGAAAAGAAAGAAAAGAAAATGACCTAGAAAAGAAAGAAGGAAAGCAAAGAAAGAAAAGAAAATGACCTACCTAGAAAAGAAAGAGGGAAAGGAAAGAAGAAAAGAAATGACCTACCTAGAAAAGAAAGAAGGAAAGAAAAGAAGAAGAAAAAAAAATGACCTACCTAGAAAAGAAAAAGAAAGAAAGAAAAGAAGAAAAGAAGAGAAGAAAATGACCTAGAAAAGAAAGAAGGAAAGAAAAGAAGAAAAGAAATGACCTACCTAGAAAAGAAAGAGGGAAAGGAAAGAAGAAAAAAAATGACCTACCTAGAAAAGAAAGAAGGAAAGAAAAGAAGAGAAGAAAATGACCTAGAAAAGAAAGAAAGAAAGAAAAGAAGAAAAGAAATGACCTACCTAGAAAAGAAAGAGGGAAAGGAAAGAAGCAAAAAAATGACCTACCTAGAAAAGAAAGAAGGAAAGAAAAGAAGAAAAGAAGAAAAGAAAAGAAGAAAAGAAAGGACCTACCTAGAAAAGAAAGAAGGAAAGAAAAGAAGAAAAGAAATGACCCACCTAGAAAAAAAAGAAGGAAAGAAAATAAGAGAAGAAAATGACACAGAAAAGAAAGAAAGAAAGAAAAGAAGAAAAGAAATGACCTACCTAGAAAAGAAAGAAGGAAAGAAAAGAAAAAAAGAAACGACCTACCTAGAAAAGAAAGAGGGAAAGGAAAGAAGAAAAAGAAAAGAAGAAAAGAAATGACCTACCTAGAAAAGAAAGAAGGAAAGAAAAGAAGAGAAGAAAATGACATAGAAAAGAAAGAAAGAAAGAAAAGAAGTAAATAAATGACCTACCTAGAAAAGAAAGAGGGAAAGGAAAGAAGAAAAAAAAAGACCTACCTAGAAAAGAAAGAAGGAAAGAAAAGAAGAAAAGAAGAAAAGAAAAGAAGAAAAGAAAAGAAGAAAAGAAATGACCTACCTAGAAAAGAAAGAAGGAAAGAAAAGAAGAAAAGAAATGACCCACCTAGAAAAGAAAGAAGGAAAGAAAAGAAGAGAAGAAAATGACCTAGAAAAGAAAGAAAGAAAGAAAAGAAGAAAAGAAATGACCTACCTAGAAAAGAAAGAAGGAAAGAAAAGAAAAAAAGAAATGACCTACCTAGAAAAGAAAGAGGGAAAGGAAAGAAGAAAAAGAAAAGAAGAAAAGAAATGACCTACCTAGAAAAGAAAGAAGGAAAGAAAAGAAGAAAAGAACTGACCCACCTGGAAAAGCAAGAAGGAAAGGTCTAGGTAGATAATTTCTTTTCTGAATGTCTTTCCTTCCTTCTTTTCTAGGTAGGTCGTTTTCTTTTCTTCTTTTCTTTCCTTCTTTCTTTTCTAGGTCATTTTCTTTTCTTCTTGTCTTTCTTCCTTTTCTAGTAGGTCATTTTCTTCTTCTTTTCTTTCCTTCTTTCTTTTCTAGGTAGGTCACTTTCTTTTCTTCCTTTCTTTCCTTATTTCTTTTCTAGGTCATTTTCTTTTCTTCTTTTCTTTCCTTCTTTCTTGCCTAGGTAGGCCATTTCTTCTCTTCTTTTCTTTCCTTCTTTCTTGTCTAGGTAGGTCATTTCTTTTCTTCTTTTCTTTCCTTCTTTCTTTTCTAGGTCATTTTTTTTTCTTCTTTTCTTTCATTCTTTCTTTTCTAGGTCATTTCTTTTCTTCTTTTCTTTGACTTTTCTTGGTCATTTCCTTTCTTCTTGTCTTCCCTTCTTTCCTTTCTAGGTAGGTCATTTTCCTTTCTTCTTTTTCTTTCCTTCTTTCCTTTCTAGGTATGTCATTTCTTTTCTTCTTTTCTTTTCCTTTTTTCTTGCCTAGGTAGGTCATTTTCATTTCTTCTTTTCTTTCCTTCTTTCTTTTCTAGGTGATTTCTTTTCTTCTTTTCTTTCACTTTTCTAGGTCATTTCTTTTCTCTTTGTCTTTCCTTCTTTCTTTCTAGGTAGGTCATTTTCTTTTCTTTTTTTCTTTCCTTCTTTCTTTTCTAGTAGGTCATTTTCTTTTCTTCTTTTAAGAAAGAAGGAAAGAAAAGAAGAAAAGAAAATGACCGCATCGATGGCTGGTGGCTGTTCGAAGTAGAGAAAGCCAGCAATCATTGAAGCAGGACCTGGTTAGTGTATGTATGTAGCATGTAATGTAGCATGTAATGTAGCATGTATGTGGCATGTAATGTAGCATGTATGTAGCATGTATGTAGCATGTATGTAGCATGTATGCAGCATGTATGTAGCATGTCATGTAGCATCAAGGTATGTATGTAGCATGTATGCAGCATGTATGTATGTAGCATGTATGTAGCATCTATGTAGCATCTATGTAGCATGTATGTAACATGTAATGTAGCTTGTATGTAGCATGTGATGTAGCATGTGATGTAGCAATATATGTAGCATGTATGTAGCATGTATGTACCATCTATGTAGCATCTATGTGGCATGTATGTAGCATCTATGTAGCATGTAATGTACCATGTAATGTAGCATGTAATGTAGCATGAATGTAGCATGTATGTAGCATCTATGTAGATTGTATGAAGCAATTTATGTAGGATGTATGTAGCATGTATGTAGCATCTATGTAGCATCTATGCAATAGCATGTATGTAGCATTGCATGTATGTAGCATATGCATGTAGCATATGTATGTAGCATGTATGTAGCATGTAATGTAGCATGTATGTAGCAATGTATGTAGCATCTATGTAGCATCTGTATGTAGCAATGTATATAGCATCTATGTAGCATATATGTAGCATGTATGTAGCAATGTATGTAGCAATGTATGTAGCATGTATGTAGCCTGTGTGAAGGCATCAATCGTGGAGGCCTGTATATGTTATCTATCTATCTATCTATCCATCTATCTATCTATCTATCTATCTATCTATCTATCTATCTATCTATCTATCTATCTATCTATCTATCTATCTGTCTCGAAATAGCGACGGGAAGCACAATCCTGTTCCCTCAGGGTGCCCTTTCTCGCTTGTTGAGCCCGGAATAAAACCCACAGTGCTCTGTCGGTTTATACTAGACTGTCGAACAGTCTCGAAACTCCATCTGCTTACTGGGTCCTCTGTAATGGAGGTGGGAGCTCGTTCTGCAAGGGGCGCTTATGGAACGAGCCCTGGCCCCGCCTGGTACTAGGGAGCTTTGGTATCGCCTGTATCAGTCCCTTCCGTGCAAACATCACGGCTTAGCTGGGCATCGGGTCAATACTTTACCCACAGACTTCCTTGGTTGACGAAATCAGAAGCTCCTTTTTTCTGAAATTAGTCGATATCTCATCTATCTATCTATCTATCTATCTATCTATCTATCTATCTATCTATCTATCTATCTATCTATCTATCCATCTTTCTATCTATCTATCTATCTATCTATCTATCTATCTATCTATCTATCCAACCATCTATCTATTATCTATCTATCTATCTATTTATCTATCTATCTATCTATCTATCTATCTATCTATCTATCTATCTATCTCTATATATCTATCTATCTATCCATCCATCCATCCATCCATCCATCCATCCATCCATCCATCCATCCATCTATCTATCTATCTATCTATCTATCTATCTATCTATCTATCTATCTATCTATCTATCTATCTATTCTATCTATCTATCCATCTATCTATCTATCTATCTATCTATCTATCTATCTATCTATCTATCTATCTAAATATCTATCTATCTATCTATCTATCAATATCTATCAATATCTACTTTCTGCATAAAGGTATGATGTGTTGTATTTGATTATCTGCGTTATGTGTTATGATGTGAGTGTTGTATTTGATATCTATCTGCGTTATATGTTATGTTGTGAGTGTTGTATTTGATTATCTGCGTTACATGTTATGTTGTGAGTGTTGTATTTGATATCTATCTGCGTTATATTACATATACATACATACATACATACATACATACATACATATGTAAATATATAGAAATATATATATATATATATATGTTATGTTGTGAGTGTAGGCATGTTTGTAGCTAGGCAGCGCCAACATAAATGTATGTATATATGCATATGTATGTATATGTATGTATGTATGTATGTATGTATGTATGTATGTATGTATGTATGTATGTGTGTGTATTTATGTGTATATAGTGCCGCGTTGCGCGCTGGAGCGCGGGATACATAGATAGATAGATAGATAGATAGATAGATAGATAGATAGATAGATAGATAGATAGATAGATAGATAGATATAGACAGACAGATAGATAGATAGATAGATAGATGAGATGTCGCAAAGGAATGTAGTCCTTGCAAAGGAACGCAGTTTCACATCAAACAATAATTTGTGTACTGTGCATGTGTCCGAGATGGGAATCACGGGTAGACTGTGTTCTGGAAAAAGAAGAGGAGGAAGGACGTTGAAGAAAAAGGCAATCTAGGAATGGAGAGTGGGAGGATAAGGAAGAAGAGAAAGAAAAGGAAGCCGTTAGTCCAAGTGTTTTGAGCACCGTAAGCTTGCGCAAGCTACAATGATAGAT
>WBZZ01005284.1:40000-62500 GCA_019918135.1 Paulinella micropora
CATGTGCATGTGTATGTGTATTGTGTCTGTGTATATGTGCACGTGTACGTGTATGTATGTGTGTGTATATGTGTATGTGTATGTGTATGTGTATGTGCATGTGCATGTGTATGTGTATGTGTATGTGTATGTGTATGTGTATTGTGTCTGTGTATATGTGCATGTGTACGTGTATGTGTATGTGTATGTATATGAGTATGTGTATGTGTATGTGTATGTGTGTGTATGTGTATGTGTGTGTATGTGTTATGCGTATGTGTATGTGTTATGTGTCATGTGTATGTGTATGTGTATGTGTATGTATGTGTATGTGTATGAGTATGTGTATGTGTATGTGTATGTGTATGTGTATGTGTATGTGTATTTGTGTGTATGTGTATATGTGTATGTGTGTATGTGTGTATGGTATGTGTATTTGTGTATGTGTATGCGTATGTGTATGTGTATGTGTATGTGTATGTGTATGTGTATGTGTGTATGTGTATGTGATGTGTATGTGTACGTGTATGTGTATGTGTATGTGTATGTGTGTATGTGTATGTGTATGTGTATGTGTATGTGTGTATGTGTATGTGTGTATGTGTATGTGTATGTGTATGTGCATGTGCTTTTGTGTATGCGAATTTGTGTATGTGTATGTATGTATGTGTATGTGTATTTGTGTATGCGAATTTGTGTATGCGTATGTGTGTGTATGTGTATGTGTGTATGTGTATGTGTATGTGTATGTGTATGTGTGTATGTGAATGTGAATGTGAATGTGTATGTGTATGTGTATGTGTATGTGTATGTATGTGTATGTGTATGTGTATGCGTATGCGTATGCGTATGCGTATGTGTGTATGTGTATGTATGTGTATGTGTATGTGTATGTGTATGTGTATGTGTGTGTATGTGTATGTGTATGTGTATGTGTATGTGTATGTGTATGTGTGTGTGTGCATGTGCATGTGCATGTGCATGTGTATGTGTTATGTGTATGTGTATGTGTATGTGTATGTGTATGTGTATGTGTATGCAAACGAAAAGAAGAGATCAGGAGGAAGAGCAGGTGGAGCCCGTGTGTGTGTGTGTGTGTGTGTGTGTGTGTGTGTGTGTGTGTATGTGTGTGTGTGTGTGTGCGGTGTAAAGGGGGGGGGGGGGGGGGGGGGGGGGGGGGGGGGGGGGGGGGGGGGGGGGGGGGGGGGGAGGCAGACAAGGAGGAAAGACAGGAGGAGGAAGCACGCGAAGTACGCGACATACAAATTTTAATGCAGGTTTGAGGGAAGTGGAGACAAACACGTATGTGAATGCACTTAGCACCAGTTCGATTCTCATTGTGAATGCTTGCTCTCATGCGTACTCAATGTTGTTACCTTGGCGATTCGGCTTCAGCAGCATCTGGCGCTGCATCATCATAGCTGTCCATGTTCGTGCGCTTCGTCAATTGTCACTGAAGTCAACTTAGTCGAAGGAAAAACTGTGGTCACAGACGTCCTTCAGATATCCCGCACCGGTGCCACCGTGACTAGCTTGACTAGCTGGACAGCGAGGTGCACCGCTGGTCCGGGCCCGTCCGGTTTTAGGCCTGCGCATTTTTCTCTGTCTAGTCTGTGACTGATCTCTAGTATCTAGAGTATACATATCTTATTAACCTAGTTATACTAGTTATACTAGTTATACTCTCTCACTCTCTCTCACTCTCACTCTCACTCTCACTCTCACTCTCTCTCTCTCTCTCTCTCTCTCTCTCTCTCTCTCTCTCTCTCTCTCTCTCTCTCTCTCTCTCTCTCTCTCTCTCTCTCTCTCTCTCTCTCTTTACTAGAGTAGTATAGGTGCCACTATAAGACAGCATTTGGAGACATCAAGGGTAGCAAGAGATAACGGCTAAATTCGCTCTCCTATTGATTTCAAAAAGAAGCAGATTTAAGCCACAAATCTATCTCGCTCGCGAGATAGATTATCCTATTAATCAACGTCTCCAAATTTTTTTGCGACACTGCGACAAAAAAGTGAAATTTTGTCGCAACCTCTGCGACACTGCGACACCGCCGTGTTTTGGTGTCGCATGGTGATATTCCGGAAATAGAATTTTCTAGAATATCCATCTGGTGGCACCAGTAGAAGTCCTAACGAAATATTGTGCGAATATCATAAATCCATAATCTCTTTTTTCTTCTTTATCCTAGCACTGCTCCTGATATTCTCAGGCTTTATGTCTAACGACTTTAACAAATTTACATTCTTTTTTCTTTGGTAATTTGTTTTACTTTGTCTGCTAACTGCTCCTTTTCTTCATTCTCTTCTGGTTGCTCTGCTAAGTTAGTTTTTAATAACTCCTGTGGTCTTACTAAGTCCTCTTCACTGAGTATAACCTTGAAACCTTTTCGTCCTTTTACCTTGTAAATAGTTTTTGAATACTGCTTATCTCCTTTTGAAAAAATAGTCCGCTCAAGTTCCTTTCTTACTCTTGTATCCTTAGGAAACTCATTTATTAAGGGATTTCTGTATATTTCCTGTGTATTCCTTTCTTTACCTTCATAAACTTTCATAGGGACAGCATTTATTCCTGTGTGATAAGTATGATTATAAATATTTACAAGTTCATGAATGTAAGGCACCCAAGAAAAATTATCATTAACCTCCCATAATAAATTTAATTCATTTCCCATTGTTCTGTGGTCTCCTAGTTGGACTGCCCTATGTTCAATATTATTTTGTCTAAAATACTCACCCACTTGTCCTTTAAACTCACCACCGCTATCAGATGTAATTCTTTCAGGTAATTCTTTTGTAAAAATTTTCTTCAATCCTTCTAAGACATAACCAGTTGTCTTTTGTTTTATTGGTTCAATCCATCCACGACGACTATAAACATCAATAGCAACTAGCCCAAAATTGTTATTAGCATTTCCAGATTTCATTGATACTTTTGACATATCCATTAAATCAATAAATACTTGACTCAATGGTTTTGCTTCTGGAGCAATGATAGTGTTCCATATTTTAGAAGGCTTTGATTGGTCGTGTATTTCAAGTGCCTCTTCAAGTTTTTCTTTTCGTTCTTGTTGATTATGTTTATTGTCCATATTATATATTAATGAGATTTTCAAAGTCGAATGTAAAAAGCAAAAAATATAAGGTTATTACTCCAAAAGGTAAGACAATTCATTTCGGACACTTAAAATATCAGCACTATAAAGACCGCATAGGACTATATTCACATTTAGACCATTTAGATAAAGTAAGAAGAAAAATTATAGAGCAAGAGCAAAAGCAATACGAAATTCAAAAGGAGAATTAACTTATAATAATCCAGAGTATAGTAATTTTTACTCATATCATTTCCTTTGGTGAATTTAAAATTTTAAAAACACTCTATCTATTTCATTATTTTTTTCTTTCTTAGCACCTGAAGACTGATTATATACTTTTACACTCACACTACTGGACTTTTTTCCTTTCCCCTTCTTCGGTTTTGGTGTTTCTTCTTCACTACTCTCGCTTTCACTTTCTTCACTCTCAGGCTCAGGCTCTGTTTTCTTAATATTCTTTTTCTTTGCTCTCTTAGTTTCTACCTTCGCTCTTTTAATTTTCATCTTAGCCATCTTTTCAGCGATAATGTCAGTAAAATCACATTCTTCATCGCTCTCACTGCTTTCTTCTGGTGTGTCATCTTGGTCTTTTCCATTAATGATATCACTAGCAACACCCATTTCAGCCATGCGGTTTATTTTTTCCTCCATCTCTTCATCATCACCAACATAAGCATTTCTACATTTTGCTAATTTCTCTTTCGCTATTTCAACCTTTCGTTGTTTCGCTTTCGCTTTTATTCCTTCCACAGCACTACCCCAATTCTTACGACTTGCTTCAGCGGACGGCATTCTATACTAAGATTAATATATTTTAGTATTTTTTAATAATTAATTGATATTTGACAATTTCACTTCTATCTTGCTAATCGTAAGATTTTTCGTTTATTGTCAAACATCGTTTTAAAATAAAATTTTATTCTAATAATATAGGAAACGATTTTCTAAATTATCTCAAACGAGTTTGAGATTTACGAAAAGCGAAGCGAAAGTGTGAATTTAGAAAATCACTGTCGCAATATAAATCACTCTTAGGCCTTAATGAGTTGGCGGTTGATAGTCTAGACATAAAAAACTTAGACCTTACCAACACAAACATAGTGGGCTTATACACAGATAGGGTGCCAGAAGATGCTGACCCCGTAAATCTTTATTACACCGACGGACGATTTGATGCGAGGTTGGCTTTAAAATCAACGACGGACTTAAAAGAAGGCACTAATCTATACTATACTGATGGTAGGTTTGATGCGCGACTAACTACTAAATCAACCACTAACCTAGCCGAAGGCACCAATTTATATTATACTAATGCTAGGTTTGACACTCAATTAGCAACAAAGAGCACAACCAACTTAACCGAAGGAACTAACTTATACTACACCACAGCAAGGGCTAATACAGATTTTGACACAAGGATAGCAACTAAATCAATAGATGCTTTAAGTGATGTAATCATAACAGGCACACCCGCCGATAACCAACTACTCATTTATAGCACGGGGCAATGGCGAAATGTTGCTTCACCTTTTCTAAGATTGGATGGTCTCGCTATGATGTTTGGAGATTTAAATATGGGGTTTTAATGTAGCAAATGTCAATTTAGTTGATGGTATTGATGTTTCGGCTCTTGACACTTCGGTGGTAAAACTAACGGGAGACCAAACCATAACAGGGAATAAAACATTTACTACTTATGTGGCCGTAAAAGACTCAAATCCTTTAAACACAGGCAAATTATTCTTCAATTACAACAATAATATGGGCTCTATCTATTCGTCGGAGGCAGGCGGCGCAACGGGCTATCCATTATCTTTTGTCGGCTCGTCCATACTTTTTGCTCCAACAACAGGTGGTGGAATGACATTGACAAATAATGTTTTAAATTTTAACAGCACGACAGCAATCAGCGGATTGCCCGCGCCATTCTATGACAATGATGCTTCAACAAAAGCATATACCGATACGAAACTAGCCAAGGACGGCACAACGGCTATGACGGGCAGTTTAAATATGGGCGGTTTTGCGATTACAAATGTTGGTAATGTTGATGGTATTGATGTTTCTACTCTTGATACTTCTGTCGTTAAACTAACAGGAGACCAAACCATAGCAGGAACCAAAACATTCAGCAATGTGGTAAATGCGAGTGCGGGGATTGATATGAAAAGCCAAAGCATAACAAATGTTAATCTTGTTGATGGTGTTGATGTTTCTACTCTTGACACTTCTGTGGTTAAACTAACAGGAGACCAAACCATAGCAGGGAATAAAAAATTTACTTCAACAATAGAAGTGCGGGGCGCTACTGCTCCAACCGCTTTTGATGGTATCGGTATTGCCTTTGATACAGCGACAAATATTGGAATGATTGCCGCACAAAAAATAGCAACTGCGAGTTGGTATCCGATACAAATAACTGGTTCGTATGTTGAGTTATATTCAGGTAATAATGTAATTATAACCGCAACTGGCACTACACTATCTTTGAATAACAACAAAATAACAAACTTAGCCACACCATCAGCAACAACGGACGGAGCAAACAAAAGTTATGTTGATACAAAAGACGGGCAAAATGTGAAACTAACAGGAAACCAAACCATAGCAGGAATTAAGACATTTAGCAGTGCCCTTGAAATAACAGGAAATTCAACGAATGCGACAACAAAAGGAACTTTCGTGGTTTTTAACTCCACAGCCAATATAGGAACTATCGGATGCCTTGATATGGGCACTGGTGTAAATTATAACTTTGAAATAAATGCGAAAAAAGTAAGTTTCGTTATTGATGGGGCGATTGTCGGTTGGGTAAATGCTTCGGGGCTAGATTGTAATAGTAGCAAAATAGCCAACCTTGGAACTCCGACATTATCAACGGACGGAGCGACAAAAGGGTATGCGGACACATTGGACGGGCAAAATGTAAAACTATCAACAGACCAAACCATAACGGGAAGCAAAACATTCAACGGGGCGAGCACTACGATAAAATATCTAACTTTAACAAACAATGCTGATTTTAATAATCAAACTATAACTAATGGAGGAAATATAACATATAATGGGGCGAGGATATTAAACCAAAATGGAGGAGACATATTCTTTTCACAGACATCAGGAGATTATCAGTATTTCTTATTTACTCTAAATACCGCTACAAGTGGAACCGCAAACCAACGAGGTTATGTATTTACGAATGTAGCATCTGATGTAAAAGGGGCGGGACTTTATATTTCAAAACTTTTGGATAATAAAAGTGCTTCGTCTGACATTGTCCGTTTTAACAATGCTGGGGGTATGCGGTTTTATGGTGCCTTAGATATGAACTCAAACAATATAACAAATGGAGGAACAATAACGGGAACAACAATTACTTCAACCGCGGGTATATCAACAACAACAGCAACCGCGAGTGGATTAATAACGGCAAATGCGGGTATATCAACAACAACGGCAACCGCGAGTGGATTAATAACGGCAAATGCGGGGATATCAACAACAACGGCAACCGCAAGCGGATTAATAACGGCAAATGCGGGTATATCAACAACAACGGCAACCGCAAGCGGATTGATAACGGCAAATGCGGGGATAACATACACAGGCACACTAACATCAGCAACGAATGCCAGTGGAGCGAAAATAGGAATTCAGGGAATAACAGACGGAACAAATGCAAAAGGAATATTTCTATGGGATACGACAAATACGAGTTGGGGAATTTATGCCGCATCTGGTGGGGCTCTAAACACTAGAAGTTTAGCAAATGGTTTAGCCGTTTCAGGAAATGATTTTAGTTCGTATAGTTTTCGGTTTAGGGTTGCTAATGATGCTACAATGGGTTTTGTGTGGGAAAATTCAGCAGAGCAATTGTTAATGTCATTAAACGGGGCAAACGGGACTTTATGGACAAAAGGATTGATTACGGCAAATGCGGGAATTACATATTCTGGGGTGCTAACAACGGCATCGGCAACAACTAATGGGGCAAAAATAGCAATTCAAGGACAAACAGACGGGGGTAGTAGCCGCGGAATATTTGTATGGGATGCTACTGATCCAAACTGGGGAATTTATATGTCTCAGTCTGGGACAAATAAAACATTAAGTGGAACAGGAACAGCACCAGCAGGAGGAGGAGGAGGATTAACTTCTTATGCTATCAGATTTAGAGTGAATGGTTCTTCAACGAGTGGGTTCATATGGGAGAATAATTCAAATACTGCTTTAATGTCATTAAGAGCGAGCGATGGTCAGTTATGGGTATTGTCTAATCCAATTCAATATTCAGACAGGAGAAAAAAAGAAGATATAAAGGATTGTTTAGGCTTAGATTTTATTAATAAGTTAAATCCAGTCTGCTATCGTATGGTTGATGACAAAAAGAAATGTAGGACTGGCTTAATAGCACAGGAATTAGAAGACATACTAACAGAAATGGATATGCTAGATTTTGGCGGTTTTATAAAAGAAACAATTATGGTTCCCTGTCCAAAGCAAAGAGCGGAATACGAATTGAAAGGTGTGAGTGTTAAGCCAGAAGATGTTAAATGTATTGATAGTGGTGATGTCGGTTATGGCATAGGTTATTCTGAGTTTATTGCCCCGTTAATTAAGGCCGTTCAACAATTATCAGATAATCTCGGACATGTCCGAGATAGGGTAGTTAATTTAGAAAAAGAAAATAAAACTTTACTTAATATATTACAAGATTTAACCAATCAACTAGCAGAAATACGAGCCGTTGTATATCCAACCAATGTCAAACAATAATACGACTAGACTTCACAGACCCCCGCCTATTATGGATATGGATGGAGAACTAACTCCAGAATTGAAATCCCGTATTCTTGAAGTAGAACTAAAGACTGAGGAAAAAAAAGTAGAGCACGAATTAGAGGATAACTGGAATTGTTGTATGTCAAACAAGAAAACCGACAGCAGAATGATTAAATACTTGTTTCAAATGGGTATCATTATCTCCATTATAACCCTTTGTATCGTGAGGCTATCTGAAAAGAACTTACCTTGTGAGGTTGCTAATACTTATGTCGGTATTTTAACACTTTTGATTGGGATATGCCTTCCATCACATTCTTCAAAGAAATGAACATTCATAGGTATGTATTTTATACCACATATCATCATTTGAGCACATTAAAGGTAGGGCTTCATCAAAACTTATACACCAATCTGACATGGGCTTATACACACATTTAAATTTAGTATCTATACCTTTTTGAATACAATAAACACAACTTATATTCTTTTTTTCACTTATCCGTGAGTAAAAGTCGCAGGCAGTCCGCGAAAATATTTTGATTATTAAAAAGTTTATCATCAGTAATATAACCATGACTGACTATAAATACCAAAAGATTATTTTTCTGAGCAATGATTTTGCGGGAGGAAGCAAAACATTTAATAAGAATATCCAAATGTCATTCACACCCACCAAAATGAATGTTAAGTTTATCCACTATATGAACGACCAGACAGAGACGAAAACCAGAATTCTTTACATGGATAGAATTGGAATTATTGGAACATTCGCGGATAGTAATATAGCAAACATTTCAAATCTCGGTTATAATTTGGGTGTTGTAGGATGGACTGACGGCCAATATACATTTAAAATCCTTGAAACTGACAGCGGAAATATTGACACAGGAAATTTAGTGGGGCGAATTGTTGTGTGTTTGGAATTTTTGGCTTAGAATATACGATGCTTAAAATAAACAATGTCAAGGTGAAGCCAGTAAAACAAGAGGGTGATGGAAACAAAAAGGCAAAAGGTTATAAATTATTCAATGAGCCGTATGCTAACATATTTTTGCTTGCCCGTAAGAAGAGCGGTAAGACGACAGCACTCTTTGAAATACTGAAACGGACAACAGACAGAAAAACCCGTATTGTTATTATCGCTTCAACAATCCACAAGGACTACATTTATAAAGCAATGGTTAAGCACTTTAAGAACAGGGGAAACCCGATGGCGATATATACTTTTCTTAAATCAGATGGTAATCTCCGACGTGTCGGAGATAGTGTCATAGATTACGAATTAGACAAATTGAACAGACAGGACGAAAATCTCCATCATGATGGAGATATACATGAAGGAGAAGTAAAACAAGACAAAGAAGAAATAGAGAAGCCACAATTTTTATACTTTGGAAAAGAAAAGAAACAGATAAAGGAGGCACCGAAAGAAAGACCAAGTAAGTATATTTCTCCAGAGGTTGTTTTTGTTTTGGATGATTTAGGAAGTGGATTAAGAGACAAGTCCGTAAGCGATTTGTTAAAAAAGAATAGGCACTATAAATCAAAGGTGATTATGTCTAGTCAGTATTTGAACGACCTACGGCCAGAAGCAATTAAGCAGTTAGATTATCTATTAATCTTTCCAAGCCAGTCTCAGGACAAAATGGAACTCGTGTATAAACACTTAGACTTATCTTTTGATTTTGATTATTTTCTTCAAAAGTATCACTAGGCTACGAAAGAGAGATTTAATTTTCTTTATGTTTCAAGTGTTGATGATGAATTAAGAAAAAACTTTGCTTATCGTCTTAAGTAAAAAAAATAAAATTCGTAATTAATTATTTTTCTGTATTATATATGCCAGTATCACCAGTGATAATTTCACAACCATCAGGATATAACATCGGATACAATCCATCAATGCCACAGAAGGGAGGAAAAAAAGTATCTCGGACAAGATCAAAGAAGAAGAGTGGTCAAAAGGGAGGAAAGATTAACTGGGCTAAGGTCGGAAAAACTGCCTTGGCTGTTAATAAATTCCTTCGCGATAATAAGGTAATCTCTAGGACTGCGGGGGCATTGAGTAGTGTTGGGGTGCCTTACGCTGGTAGTGTTAGTGCTACTGCTGCAAAACTTGGGTATGGTAAGCAACGAGGAGGGGCTGTAAAGTTCCGATGAAACATGTTTCATCAACTGCCCCGCTTGCGGGGCTAAGTTCCGTTGAAGATATTTTTGTTTCTAGAAATATTTTTTTGATAATATAATGGGTTCGGCTAAGACTAAGAAGGCAAAAGTCCGTCCACCACGAGTTTATAGAAATAAGAGCGGGAGGCCATATATTATCCAAAAGGGTAAAAAATATTATCTTAATTTTGGTAAGAAAACAAATGATTTAAGCACATTACAAATTGTTAAACTTTTTATGAAATATATTAGCAAACCAAAGTCGCAAAGGGCTAGCCGCAAGCCAAGGGAAAAAATAATCAAATCTGATTTCAATCGTCTTGAACATGAGAACCGAAACCAAATACAAAGCAACTTACAAAAGACATATGAGTTAATACATGACGAGGAAGAAAAGGAAAAGAAGAAAAGGGAGGATTTAGAAGAAGAAAAGAAAAGGCTAGAACGAAAAGACGTAGCAGATGCGAAGGAAAGGCAGGATGAGTTAGCAAGGATACACCGCAATGAACTATCAGATATTAAGGAACGACAAGAACAAAAAGACAGAGAACTAAGAAGGGAACAAAAACTCATAGAGGATGTAAAATATGAAGAAGACAGAAAAAATAGAATACAAGCATTGCCACCGCCACCGCAATATCAATATATTATGCCACCACAATATGGACAGCCACAAGCACCGCCACAAGCACCATATCTCCAACCAGTTGGAGATAATCCATTAGCACCACCATTTGGAGCACCACCACAAGCACCAGCCTTACCTAATTTAGGAGATGAAGCACCATTGAAAACGAAAGAGCAATATGAGGAAGAAAAAAAGCAAAAGCAGAAAGATATTGAAACACTGAAATTAGCAGGATATACAGATAAATTCATTAAAAAGATGAGTCTCAAAGACTTACAAAAAGCCAGTCAAGATATTCAGATGGCAATAGCCACAGCGACATCTTTAGAAGAACAGAAAAAGTTAGCAGAAGAATATAAAGAAAAACTTGAAAAGGAAAAAAAGAAAGCAGAAGAAAAGGGTAAGCATCTTGAAAATTTACAAATTAATCAATTTTTAATCTCTGGATTTTCAAAAACTTATCACCCAACCATTACCATAAAAGAGTTAGCACAGGCTTTAAAAAAGAGACTAGATAATGATGGTCATAACAAATTAAATTACAAAGACACTTCAAAGTGGATTATTAACATGATTAAAAGGTTTAATATTGATGTTGGAAGTGAGGTGAAAAACGTAAAAAGAAAAGTGGCGGATTATGCTAGATATGAAGAGTATATGGGGTATCTCCAAAATGTTGGAGATGTTAAACAAAAGGGGAATGGAGCGAAAACATTAAATGAATTAATTGATAAGGTATTTTCAATAGCGAAAATAAAAAAATACTTAGCCCGCAAAGATTGGAAACACACAATGAACAAACATGATTTTGTAAATACTCTAACGAACAAAATGACAATAGACCCAAATGTAGATAAACAAGTTTCAGCGGATTTAAATGTTGATGAAGGGATGCCACAACCGCTACTACCGCCACCAGAGCCAGCAGCGGATACGACTACACTGCCAGACCGAACACCACCAGAGGAGCCGCAGCAACAACAGCAAGATGAGACACCAGAGCAACAGCAGGAGCAAGTCCCATTACAAGGTGAGGGGCGGGGATTAATGACTAATGAAATAGATGATATAATGAAAAAATATGGATGGTATCTCGGAGCAATAGCCAGTGATGAAATCTACAAACTAAATCCAGAAAAAAGAAAGCGATACGGATTTATTATGAATTTAGATAATCACAAACAAGCGGGGTCTCATTGGATTGCTATATGGGTAAGTCTAGATAAAGACAGGTCAGTGGAAGTGTATGACCCATTAGCACTTTACCAACCAACGGAAGACTTTCAACAACAAATGAAACGACTAATTGACAAAAGCCACCCAAGCACATACCTGCTTATGAAGGTTAATCAAGTAAAGCAACAATTAAACACATCGGATACCTGCGGATGGCACTCAATGAGATTTTTAATGGAGCGAGCGAAAGGTAATCGCTTTAAGTTTAGTTCGGGTTTCACAGACTTAAAAGAAGAAGAAGCGGAGAAATTAAAAGCACAGAATGGTTATGGTAATTTTGATACCTATTTGTAAATTCACACTCTCGTTGCTACCGCAACTCTCGTGTGTTTTACAAACTTCATTTTGAAAAAAATATATTTAATAATATAGGAAAACGATTTTCTAAAACCAACGAAAGCGTAGCGAAAGTTGGAATTTAGAAAATCAATGGATTACAAAGGGGGCAGGTCAAGTGGTATCTATTACATAAATAGCAAAAACCGAATAACAGGCTCAGACAGCGACTTTACACACGAATTAAACTTAAAATCACTAGACAATCCCACACATTGTAAAATTCTTCATATCTATGTGCCGAAGTCATATTACTCTGTGGCATCACCATATAATACTTTTACTCTTAGCGAAGACGGGTATGAGGCTTTAATTACGATACCTGAGGGAAACTACACAATGAACAATCTAAAAAATAAGTTGTCGGAGGTGCTAACCGCAGACAGCCCAAATAATTATACTTATGTCGTCTCAAGTAATAATACCAACATAGAACCAGAAGATGGCAAATTAACATTCAGTGTTTCAAATAACGGAGGTATTCAACCGCGATTTATATTTGATAGTGATACCCGTATTCACGAAGTAATGGGGTTTGATAGAAATTCAACATATTTCTTCGCCACTGATTTTATTAAATCGCCGAACGTAATTATTCTAACTGGAGAAAAGACTTTGTATCTTCAATCGGACTTAGTGGGGGAAGGTGATAATCATGTGCTACAAGAAATATACACGGCTAATGATATTCCATTTGGAGCCGTTATATACGACGGAAGTGGGTCGGAGTATGGTAAGAAATTATCATCCAGTTCAAATAATGTATATAGGTTTTATCTTACAGACGAAAACGATCAGGCTATAAATCTTAATGGTTTGGGAGTTGTTACGACATTGTTGATTTACAGGGAAACGAATTATTTTAATTTATTTACATCCTTCTTCAATTTGTTAAAATCGCGGTAGGGTAATTTAATTAATTTTTGATTTAATTATTTTTTTCTATAAATATATTCTTGTGAATTAGTTCATAATCTCAAGCGCCAAAACCTAAAAACAAAATGCCAACTCAACACGGAGGCGAATTGGATTTCAGTAAGACTGATTATATCAGTGCTTCTTATCGTTTGAATAAACTTGCTCCACGTGAGGGCTCTGGAACCTTTGAGGTCACCACTGCCGGTGGGCAAGAACGATCATTTGACCTTATCAGTCGCCCGTTCAATCTCGCTCGGTCTTATTTGAGTTTTACTTATACTATGAGAGCAGCGGGCGCCAACACTTATTCAAGAATTTTTATGGACTGCCTTTCACAAATTAGCCAGATACAACTTCAGACCCGTAGCGGTGTTTATCTGTGCGACCTTAACCATCTCATAATGGTAACTAAGATGCTGTGGAAACCAGAAATGAGTTTGAAGGATTTCTTAGACCTTCCTAACCACGGCGATGCTAGTGGTTGGGGGTGTATGCTCCAAAAGTGTAATGCTAACGGCTTGATTAACGTTAGTGTTGTTGAAGCAACTAGAACAGCCTTTCGTGCGGCTGCCGATGGTAATAACGATGTTGCGGCCGCAACTCAGGGTCTATTGCGTGAGCCAGTGATTTCTGCTCGTCGTCATGATGATGCTGCTCTAACGACTGGAGTTGGAGCACTATCCGCCGTAAACGTTAATTACAACGAGGCGAAGTATCTTGTGGGAAGTGGAGCGAATGCCACTTTGGCCATTAACGTTAAAATTCCTTTGGGTATGATTATTAACACTATTTTCGCACTTGATAAGACTATTATGTTTCCAGAAATTTTGACTATGCGGATTGTGTGGGGTGCTACTGACAGAACTGGTTATACGGTGACGAATGGTGCCGCTACTTGTCTTAGCACTGCTTATCTTGCCGCGCTAAATGCTACCATGCCTATGGCTGTATCTGCTGATGTCACCAATCTTGCCTTGTTTCTTGCGGTTGAAACGAACCCTGATGTCATTCAATCAATCCAGCAGAAGATTGCTAGCCCCGAAGGCATGAACTTCAATATTGATTATCCCTATGTTTATAAGAATACTACACAAGCAAGCACAAGCCAAAACATTATTATGCGATTTGACAGAGGTCATGGTCGCCGTTTGAAGAAGATTTATCACTCTGTTTTTAACACAGAAGAAAGAAAGAACACAGCCTATGACAACGATAACCGCGCCGCCGCTAAGGTTGTCAATTTCTACACTACTCTGGATGGTTCCCGCCAGCAAGAATTCAACATTGGCACAGCGAGCGAAGAAGACTATATGTACTTGAAGCCAAAGGTTGAGGGTTCGGCCTTGTTGAATAACGATGTGTATAAATACAATTGGTTCTGGGTTGATGCTTGGGATAATACCCGCCCGCTATGGAGCAAAGACCAAAATGAAATCAGTGGTTTAAGCCTTGATACTGAGCGACGATGGGAGTTTATTGCGACCACAGCGAATGCCGCCTACAACCACTACACCGTGGCAATCACTCAGCGAGAGGTTCAGGTTAAGGCAAATATGATTACAATTAGTTGATATTTGAAAATCCACACTCTCATTCGTTTCACTCATTCTCGTGTGTTTTTCAAACATCGATGTTTAATAAAATATATTTTTTTTAATGTTAATAATATAAGCATTTCGAGAATAAACGAAAGTGCGAAGCAAGAAGTGAAATTCTCAAAATGCATCAGAGAAACTTAATCGCACAAAATCCTGACGGCGAATTTATAAATGTCAGTGCTGGATACGATGGTAATATTGAAACAAATAATTCAAAAACCGCTTTTGGCGAAGCAGTAGTAGGTCAATTAACACCAGTATTACAAGAAATCTTTCCATATACCATTAATACTAGGATATGGACAAAAACAGAAACAAAATCGTCTGTGTCATTCTTGAATAATATGGCTGAATTGAAAACAACTGCTAATGCGACGGCGGATGCTGGATTAGTAAGTAAAAGGAAAATAAAATATAGAACTGGAATGGGTGTCCTTGCCCGCTTTACTGCTATATGGACAACGGATGACACAAAAGATTACTATTCATTCATTGGAATAGGAAATGACCTTAACGATGGATTTTATTTTTACAAAAATCAAGCAGGAATGAATATCGCGCATTGTGCGGGAGGTGTTGTAGATTATATTGACCAAGTAGATTGGGACGACCCTTGCGATGGAAATTATGCTATGCCAGACTTAGACTGGAGCAAAGGAAATGTATTTCAAATTCAATTTCAATATTTAGGTTTTGGTGCTATTAAGTTTTACATTGAAAATCCAATAACAGGATTATTTCAATTAGTTCATATGATTGAGTATGCGAATGCTAATACTGGTGTAAGCCTGCGAAATACAACATTACCTTTTACGGCAGTCATGAGAAATGATGCAAAGACTGGAATACAAATTCTTAAAACAGCGAGTGCCAGTTTATTCATTGAAGGAACGAATACTATTAATACCAGCATAACAAACGAAGTGGAAGGAAGTAAAGCAGCAAACACCACTGAAAGTCCTATTATTAGTATAAGAAACAAAGCGGTATATGATGCGGGAGGTGCTAATTTGGCAAATTATTCAAATGTTTATCCCACTTTGATAAGTATTACAAATGAAGATACTAAGTCAAATGTTGTTAGAATGGTATTAAATGGAACACTAACTGGAGCAGATTTTGCTGATGTTGATTCTAAGTACTCAATTGTAGATACTGACACAAAGGCGAGTGCTATTGCAAACGGAACAACAATTTTTAAACTATATGTTAATTCTCAATCAACTCAACAAATCAATCTTAGAAGTTATGATATATACCTATCACCGAGTGATGTATTGACTTTTACACAGAAGTCTGTCTCTGCTGGTGGAGGAGGAAATATCAATATTATTGCTAACTTCATAGAAGACCATTGATGTGGATGGATGGACGGAGTATTTTTATATTAAACATAAACTCCAACCATTATATAAAATGAACTACAACAAATATCAAAATGGAAAAATCTACAAACTTATCTGTAATAAAACAGGTGAGGTGTATATCGGAAGCACGATTAAAACATTAGAGCAGAGAGTTAAATCTCACACATACAATTTTAATCAGTATAAACGAGGTGAGACAAATTACACTTATTCGTTTTCAATTATAGAAAGGAACGACTATAGGATTGAATTGATTGAGGCTTTCCCTTGTGATAGCCACCTTGAATTAGAACAGAGAGAAGGATACTGGATAAGACACACAAAGTGTATAAACGATAATTTTAAAACTGGTATCTCAGTCCCGTGTAATCAGAATAAAAAAGAATACAATAGACAATACAAAGAAATTCATAAGGAAAGATTAAGAGAATATAATTTAAAAAAAGTTGAATGCCTTTGTGGAAGAAAGATTGTCTATCAACATAGAAAAAGACATAAACATTCTACATATCATTTAAAATGGGTTATAAAATGTCATAATGAATTAAATCACTTGTAGAAAAAAATCAAAGTCTAATTTCTAAAATATCAATCACAAATATTTTTTACCGCATCTTTGTTATTAAAATAAGGTTGTTGAATTAAATATTCAAGGTATGGTTTATCAATCTTAGCAACATCTTCAATTTTCATTTTTTTATACTTACCATATTGAAGAAAAATATCGGTTTCACTTTGTGCTATTTCTTCGCCGACCTTAGCCTTTATTTCGGTGATACCAGTCTCTTTTAAATCAGCAGTAGTAAAAGGAGTGCTTTCTTCCTCCATCATTTTCGTCAATGTCTCCTCTAACGGAATAACTACTTTCACATTATCATCTATGTTGGAAATCCCAACATTGTGCTTATATTGCTCATAAAAAGAAACAATGTCGGGTTTAGTCCATTTAATAGTGGGTTTCTTAACTTCGCTGTCAATGTTCCATTTTTCAATTTCATTCAAGTAGTCCTGCTTGGTGCTTAGGTCTGTCATTGATATACTATTAATATTATTTTTTTTTATTAATTTTATTTAAGAGTATATAGTATGTTGTATATACTAAGCGGAGTAATGTTTAAAACAAAGAAAGAAATAATAGTATATATAAGAAATATTGTCAGCAAATATAAGCACAATGAAAAGTTAAATGAAATTGATAGTAATTTTATTAAGGGTATTATAATTAATCATCCTGATTATAAGACGAAATTTGAACATTTGATAAATTGTGAAATTGATGTTGAAAATAATGGATATGGTAGTAAGCACTTTCGTATAGGAGAAAAAGCATTTTCGTGGTATAATTGTATTAATTACATTGGGGTAAATAAAGAGAAACAAATGATGAGATACACCAAGACCAAATTTAATGATGCGTGTAGAAATACTATAAAAAATCAAATAGAAGAATATTTAAATAGAATGGTAATAGACATTTTCATTGAGCCGAAATATATATGTGAAATAACAAAAGAAATACACGATAGAAAAAACGTTCATGTTGACCATCACTTTGAAAAAATAAAGTTTAAAGAAATTACAGACCGATATTTAGAAGAGAATAAATTAAATTATCGCAATGTAGAAACAGAAGAAAGAGAAGACTTTAGAGAAATTCTAAAAGAGCCACACTATACACAATTTAATAACTTTCATAGAGAAAAGGCAATATTAAGAATAATTAAAAAAGAGATAAATTTAGTCGGTAATCTCCGACGTGTCGGAAATCTCCAACGTGTTGGAGATATGGTGCTACCGACAATTGTCCAAGGGACTAATTTAAAGGAGAATGTAGTGTGATTATAGAATATATTTAACAATTTCTTTTTTGAGTTCTTGATAGTTTACCATCATCGGTTGCTTGTTCAACCATATTAAGTATTGCTTGTCAAATACAGCGACATCAGCAACGGACTTCCCCTTATATTTTCCAATAGGTAGCAATCCTTGTTCTTGAAGTTTTTTACTTTCAGATTTATATTCATTTACATGACCATCAATGACTTGCTTGATATCATCCAAAGTAAATGTTTTATTATTGATAGAAAGTTTTTCAAATTTTTCCGCGAGAGACTTGAGAGACATTAGTATATACTATAGGATATAAAAAATAAAAAATTAATTAATATTTATCAAATACACTTTCATACAATGTTGAATTTTCAACATAACGCTCATTTTTGCTTGCTTTAATAGTAGCCGAATGGTCTCGTTTCAATTGCGTTATCAATAACTCCTATAACCTGTCGTTTCGTGTATGTATAACTAAATATTTTTTCTAAGTATTCGCTTGTTATCTTTTTCTTTTGCTTGTCTCTTGTTATCTTGCTGTTTTCTACAATCACAACCTTACCAGACTTCTCAATTCGTTTAGCAATACATTTCTCTTCATCTGTTTTCAATAGTTCTAGTAATTCGTTTTTTCCTTTCTCATACAATTCAGTGTTCTTTAGTCCCAAGCCACAACTGATAACACTTAACATATTAGGTAGGTTTAATGCTTTGTTAGTCTCATAGTTCATGCTAAACCCCTTTACTTTCATACAGGCTTGTCCATTATCCAATACATATCCATAACATTTCGGCCCGCCCCCAACAAAGGTTTTTATTTTGGCTCCACCTAATTCATCAGTCCATTCACCTAATAATTCACCTGTTTTTTCTTCTACTTCTCCTTTTGTTAAGTCGGTAGTATATATTACACTATCGGTATCGTGGTATAATATTCTGTATCCTAATTTGTCCATCTTATCATAAAGCCTCATTCTAGCATGGCATGTAGTAAATAGAGCAATAACAATATTTGTTTTAATTGGGTCGCTCACAGCATCCTGTTTTAAGTCATAACTTGCTTCCACTACATCTTCATTAACTATATTAATATTAATGTTGTCGATTGTCTTATCGTTCATTAGTTTGTATAAATCATCTTTGTCTCTTATAAATTTAGTTTGTGTTTTATTTTGTTTTTCTCCAAATTTTCCCCATAAAGAGTTTAAGCACAACTTGGCAACAGCTCTTCTTCCAGAGTTCTTTTCTATTTTATCTTTATCCATTCTAACACCCATTTTAATTTCCATATTGTCAATGTAGCGATTTTTATCTTCATCTGTGATACATCCTTTTGGGTATCCTGTAGACTCTTGTTTTACCTTGATAAAGGTTTTAATGTATTCTTTGAATAAACTATCACTTTGTTCAACCCAGTTCCACACTTCATATACTTTCATCAATTTGTATCCTTTGTCAAGTGCCTTATAGATTTCTGGAGTAGCCCATGTTCCTGTTAATGCTCGCTCATTATCAGAGTGATTACATTGGCCGTGGTGTCCTGTCATCCCGCACTTATCGCATAGGTAATACATCATCTTACCTCTGTCTGCTTTTGGTAAGACTGGATGAATTAAGACCTTAGGAGGTAGCATTTTTGCTTTTACAATTCCGAAATAGACTTTATTAATAATATTCATTGCTACTTGTTTTCTTTCTGTCTCATTCTTTGGATGTATGATTTCATGGTGCCCTGTCGGATAAGGGTCATAATACATAACAGCGGGATACAATCCAGAGACATCAATGTAATTAGCATATTCACTTTCATGTCTTGATTTCCAGTATAATGTGAGAGCATTAGTTCTGCCTCCAAACATTGCTTCTCTCGGACTTAATCGTTCTTGCTCCATAATTTGTTCATTTGTATCTTCTGCCAATACTTGACTTGTTCTAGATAGTCTCCATTCGCATTCCCAAATAGTAATGACTTTGGATACTCCGTAGAGTTTGCTCAATAAAACTTCTCTTGACTTTGTATTTTTATATAGTTCTCCCATAGTCTTATTTTTCTTAATATTCATTGTATTGCTGTTATAGCACTTCTGACATCCGTGCCAATGACATCCATAAAACTCATAAGCAACTTTGTTTTTTTCGTCCCATCCATCTACGTATACATTGGACTGCTTTGAGTTGAGGTAAAACATTTTTTCACCTCCATTGAAGGCATGTTTAATGTCAGTATTGTCTAATCTACTACGATATGCTAACCATTCAACACATGCCCGTGAGGTCATCCTGTTTTGCTTTTCATTCTTCAATACAGCAATTGATTTCTCAGGCATAAATTTACCACGATATAATGCCATCACACAACTCGCAATTGTTGTATATCTAAAAGGGTCAATACCGAATTCTAGAAACGAGTTTCTAAACATCATACAGCCTCGTCTCAATATATCAACATCGGAATGGCAATACTCAGCAATTTCTTTTTTCATATCAAAGTGGTCATTACCTTGCCCATCATACCATTTTAAGAATTCTTCTCTTTTATCTCCTTTCATTGTGTTGTATCCGTAATGTTTCTTATGTGGCATTACACCTACATAATTTTGATTTTTTGAAGTATTGAAGAAATGTGGAAAGTAGCCTTTTTTAAGTTCATTCAATCCAAATGTCTTAGGAAAATCAGCCAATGGCATCGGAAGAAAACTTAGACTATCAATAAATCTAAATTTCTTATGTATCATCATCATAATTTTACCACCTTGATAAATGACAAATGGCGCATGTCCATTATCAACTAACCACTTGAGAATAAACTGACAATCGTAGCCTCTGGCATTATGTGCTATGAATGTATAGTCATTATGCTTGATATCAAATATCCACTTACAGAAGTCATCAATATTCTTGTGAATTATTGGTATGCTGTCGTTGAAATACTGGCTTTCAGTATGATTAACGATATGTTCACCTGTGTCTTGTGTTGCCTCAAAATCAAAGAATACATATTTTTCTGTTGGCGGTAGGATTGCTTTTTGAGATATTTCGCATTTGTGTTCTAGTGGTTGTATTTCTTTACAATTACGACACTTCGCATATCCGCATTTATGTCCATCTTTAGTTTTATAATTTGTTCCGCATTCCTTACATTTTGCTTTTTCATCGCACATATTAGAAATGTTCTTATTCTCCAAAGCATCCTTTTTATGGTTGATATAACATTGCTTGTTAGGAAAGTTTCTACAACATTCTTTACATTCAATCCACTGAGATTTATCTTTTATACCTTGACATCCAGATACTCCGCATATATTACATACAAATTCGCACGAGTGTGTGTTCATATATCCTCTTAAGCATAACTCACAGAAGTTCTTTTTACTTAGCATAGACTTCATGTTAGTTATAGCATCGTAATGTCCTTCTGTTTTAAGAATATAAAGATTAGTAAGCCGTTCGCCGCTGGCATCAAGTAGATCTGTTTTATAAACGATTTTGTCAGGGAATTCAACAATAACCAAATTATAGTTAATGTAATTAGCAAATATATTAATCTCTGGAATACCACAGACATTTTCAATAACATTTGCTTTCTCATGTAGTTCTCTTGCCAATTCTTCTTGTATCTTTCTTCCTTTCATAATCTGTGAATATTTTTCATTATTTTCTTTTTTTGCTCGGACTACAACAATTGCCCTTGCTAAGCATATGTTATCGGTGTTGTTGATTTGGATAACCCCTCTTTTCTTATAGATATCTAATTTGTTAATAACTTGTAACCTTGTTCCTCCTGTAGGCATTTTAATAGATTTTAATAAAACTTTAAATTATCCATATTTGCTCCTTTTTCATCAGTATAAAGGCTTTCATTACTTTGAAATATATTAGATAACCTTTCCAATACATCTTCAACAGAGATTTCGTTAATAGGTTTCATACTTGTTGATACGGCTCCATAGTGTCCATTTATGAATTCAATACTTAAACTGACTTTACTATTAGTAGGATGTCTTTGAATAAAATCTTTTAGGATAATTCCAATAAAATTTATTACATCTCTAATAGTGAATGAATGAATGTTTCCAGTAATCCTCACTTTATACTGGCTCTCATTAATTCCGAGTTTGTGTTCTTCGCTATTGTCCCGCAATATATTGTAATTACCATATCGCATCAAGTCTCTGACATTCTCCTGTCTGATACTTTGAGAAATTTCAATAGGCAATGGAGGAGCAATAGGAATATTTTGTTGTCGGAAGTACGAAACACCTCTTACTCTGTTTAAGTAATTTTGGGCTGTTGGCGTATCAATCCGTATATACCTATTACTTGGTTGAATAAACAGCGCATCATGTCCCCTAACATGTTTAATTTCATAATTTATCTTGTATTCCCTTAGTTTGTCTAGCCGATAGACAACACCTTTGTAGTCGTGTGTGTCTATAACTATATACCAAGAAATATAAAATTTTTGGAATTAATTAATTATGTGTCCTTAATGTGTCCTTTAATATTATGTGTCCTTATCCTTAACATAAATTAAAATTTTTTTGATAACATTAAAAAAATTA
>WBZZ01005284.1:87500-90000 GCA_019918135.1 Paulinella micropora
TACCTACATGCATCTCTGATCACCACCCCATCTATGCTATCTTTCACACCCCAATCACACATAAGAAAAATAATAATAAAATCCTAAGTAATAAGAGATATGAAGACAAGAAGGAAATAATAACAGAAGAAATAATTTATGAACTTAAGCAAGTTCTTGACCCAAAACTTAATAACGATACTCCTAATAATTACATAAATAAAATACATACAGCTATTAGGGCAGTGGTAGAAAAGTATGAAAAGCGTGTAAAGAAACGAAAATGGAAACCATGGTGCAATAATGAAATTAGAGCTATGATTAAGAAACAAAGAGAACTGTATGAAATAAAAATAGCATGCCCAGTTAAAAGTAATAGAACTAAGTATAATAAGCATAGAAATAAAACTAATAGAGAGATTAAGAAAGCTAAGAAAGCATACATGACTACCTTAATGGAAAAACTAAGTCACGATCCAAAAAAACGTATGAATGCGTTGAGAAAGCTGATCCCACAGACACAAGGTCTGAAGACCTCGCCCACCCAACTCCGCGTAGATGATAAGATAATCACCGACCCCAAAGGTATTGCCAATGCACTCAACAGACACTACACGACGGTCGGCTCCAAGGTCAGTGCCCAAATCCCCCAAGAACATAAAGTCAGAGAAGAGGAAATAGACCTAACACAGAGAAAACTGCCTCCCTTTACACTCAAACGCATTTTGCAGGATGATGTAGTTGATACACTGAAAGCAATTAACAGAAACAAAGCAGAAGATATAAACAAAATAAAACCAGCCATCATGCAAGACCTTACAAAGTACATTGCCCCGATATTAACAACGCTCTTTAATAAAGCTATAGAACATAACCAATACCCTGATGCACTAAAAATAACTAAAGTTATTGAAATATATAAAGCTAAAGATAGAACGCTGCCTGAGAATTACAGACCTATCTCGCTACTGCCGATTATTGCTAAGGTCTTTGACACTATACTCAACAAGCAACTGATGGCCCACCTTACCAGGTACGACATCCTCTCCCGAACTCAATACGCCTTCCGACCACACTCGAACACAACAATCACTACACAAACCATCTTAAATCACATCCAAAACCTCAAAGGCCCAGGAAGGTATGTACTTGCTCTATTTATTGACCTATCGAAAGCCTATGACACTATAGATCATGAAACACTGATCCATAAACTACGAAATAATATAAATTTTAGCGATAACACCACTACCTTTTTTAAATCATACCTCACAAAACGATACCAAACAGTATTTACCCAATATGCTCGTTCTTATCCACGCAAGATCACACATGGGATCCCGCAAGGTAGCACACTCTCAACAACGCTCTTCATTCTATACATCAATGATATTATACTTTCACTAACACACGGGACAGTCTTTGCATACGCAGATGACACCACACTTATCATTGCTGCTAAGAATAAAGAACAACTCCAAGAGCAAGCACAAACTGATACAACGAACCTTGTCAACTATTTCTACAGACATAACCTAGTACCCAACCCCACCAAAACCACCTACACTATCTTCCACAAGCACGAACAGAAGGTGCAGCTCGACTTGACTATCGACGGCAAGAGGCTCCAACAAGAACGAAAGGTAAAAGTATTAGGTACAATCATCCAAAGCAACCTGTCCTTCCGTGAACATATACAATCTATTATATTCCGCCTTCAACCATTCGTCCAAATGTTTCGTTATGTGAACAGCCTACTTCCCACTCACATCCTCCTCCAACTTTACTATGCACATGTATACCCCCTACTTATGTATGGTATCTCTATATGGGGATCTGATGACTACAACACCATTATACATCCACTCATTATCATCCAAAAACGTATAGTCCGTCTGATATGTCTCAAATCATGGAGAACACCTACCAAGCCTCTTTTTGCCAAACTACGCTTACTCAACATACTTAACATGTATAAGTACAGCGTATGCATGGATGCACACTCCCTTATTTACCCAGCCTTCAAGGCTTTCCTTCCCCTTCACTACAACAATATCCGACCAATCACAGCTGTTCATAACTACAACACTAGGCGGTCATCAAAGAAACACATGTACAACGACTCAACGACGGGTCAATACAGCAGAGCAGCACAAGCACAATGGGATAAGCTGCCAGAGCACCTAAGAGATATCTCATACAAAGCAGAATTCAAAAAGGAACTCAAAGCATATCTCTTAAGGATGCAAGAATCCTGACACTGCCTACGGGCCTAAAGAGGGCGTTGGACACCTCATCATCAGATGATACCTGAGTGTGGGACAAGTTCAGCGTTGATCACATCCTAAGCCGGAGTGTGGTTGGCCAAACCCCCTTGGGGAGTCACCTCGTGTCTACCAGCTTTTGCGAGTGCCACCGTTATATATAGTACTGAGTGAGAATATAACACTTTCACCATATATATATAAATATATATATTATATATATTTATGTATATATATAATATATAGTACTGAGTGAG
>WBZZ01005284.1:95000-97500 GCA_019918135.1 Paulinella micropora
CTATGTGTATCTATGTATGTGTATGTATCATGACGGTATGTATGTATGTATGGACGGTATGTATGTATGTATGTATGTATGGACGGTATGTATGTATGTATGTATGTGTATGTATATGTATGTATGTATGTATGTATGTATGTATGTATGTATGTATGTATGCATGTATGTATGTATGTATGTATGTATGTATGTATGTATGTAACATTGTATGTATGTATGTATGTAGGTAAATGATGTAGGTATGTAGGTATGTACGTATGCAGGTATGTATGTATGTATGTCATGATGTATGCACTAGTATGTATGTATGTATGTATGTATGTGTGCATGTATGTGTGTGTGTGTGTGTGTGTGTTTGTGTCTTTGTATGTGTGTATGTATGTATGTATGTATGTATCATAGTATGTATGTATATTATATGTATGTATATATGCATGTATGTATGTATATATGCATGTATGTATGTATGTATGCATGCATGCATGCATGTATGTATGTATGTATGTATGTATGTTTGTATGTGTGTGTGTGTGTGTCTATGTATGTATGTCACATACATGCATACATGCATACATACATACATACATACATACATACATGCATGCATACATACATACATACATACATACATACATACATACATAATTTACATACATACATACACAGTCAATCTATTAGAGTAGTAGTAGTAGTTTAATAGGAAAGCAGTTTCCTTTACGGAAACTATACTCCTAAAGACAAACCAGAAGCAGGACTACTGGGATGACTTATTTCAAGCGACAATCTAAATGCACTGTAATTGAAACGTCAGAATCCAAGAAGGCTCCGATATGAAGGACAAATCCAAGTCCACATTTCCAAAAAACCTCCACAAGAAACCCAGCGACCTATATATGATTTATGGACAACCTCTAGAGCTTATAAAAGCTCTTTAATGGCTACATGGAAGTCCTTCAGAAAACCCCTCATTACATTTGTGTGAAAAGAGGAGTTTAAGGACCAAGAGCCTAACAAAGATGTCCAATGGTTACTAGAAATAGTACCATCAGGAGAAAAGGTCGAACCAACATATTTCAGTTGAAGGGACCTTGTGATAGGCATTGTTAAAGCACAATCATTAAAGACATGTAGTTCTGAATGTTCATTAGTTGTGCAGATTCCACAGGGAATATTCACAGGAGTACCAAAGCCTCTATGAGAAAGGCCAAAACGAAGGCAACCTGCTCTAGCAAGAGAAATCAATCTTCTCCCACCCTCATTGTTACCTTGCGTTAAATAAAGAGTAGTAGTAGTAGTTTAATAGGAAAGCAGTTTCCTTTACGGAAACTATACTCCTAAAGACAAACCAGAAGCAGGACTACTGGGATGACTTATTTCAAGCTACAATCTAAATGTACTGAAAAGTCCAAAATCTCTAATTGAAATGTCAGAATCCAAGAAGGCTCCAATATGAAGGACAAATCCAAGTCTCCACATTTCCAAAAAACCTCCACAAGAAACCCAGCGACCTATATATGATTTATGACAACCTCTAGAAAGCTCTTTAATGGCTACATGGAAGTCCTTCAGAAAACCCCTCATAACATTTGAAGTTGTGCTAGTTGTGCGGCCCATCCAAAAAAGCAATAATTGTTGAAAAGTGAGGGCAAGCCGGCCCCGGAGGCTGCATAAATTAGCCGTTTTTATCGGCGAGTCGCACACTCATAATTTATGAGTCCGGGCTCGCTCGGCCCGGCTCGACCCATAAATATGCCGCATTAATTTGGTTTCAATTTTATCATCAGGCACAGCATATTCATATCGCTTCCCTGATTTATTTTCCCTTTGTCAGTACTTTTGTCTCTAAACCATTCTGACAGGTTGGCGACCAAATTGTCGCCGTGTTCTCTTCTTAATTGTGACTTCTCTCTGCTTTTCTCATCGACTGAATCACTCTGTGAATTCGACTTGTCAACTTTACTATCACCGCATTATGATCTACATCATTATGATCTACATCATAATCCGCATTATGATCTACATCATAATCCGCATTATGATCTACATCATAATATACGTGACAACATGTTCTTATTGTTTGGTCAGACGCTGCTCACGCAGATAAAGGCAAAGTTTGTGCAGATAACGAATATAAACTGGATAAATCGGGATTGTTTGCAGGTTGCATCATGCATCATGAGGATTATACAGTAGTTACTCCATCAGAGCTCCAAGTTACAAGCAATAATCAGCGCCGTCGAAGAATGAAGAGAGCCGCGAGAAAGGTTTTCAACAATAACAACAACAACAGCAACAACAACAACAAAGCAACAACAACAACAACAAACAACAACAACAACAAACAACAACAACAAACAACAACAACGCACAAACAAGAACAAAAACAACAACAAAAGTGGCGAGTGAAGGCCGTAGCCACACACCATGTTGCATTGAATCAGTTTATTTAAATTTATTATTATTATTATTATTATTATTATTATTATTATTATTATTA
>WBZZ01005284.1:100000-105000 GCA_019918135.1 Paulinella micropora
CTACTTATCTTTAAGTTGGTTTAAGGCCGTTATCCATGCACCATCATGCCACTGGTTTAATTACAGTAATTAAATTTACAACAATAACAATAACAACAACAACAACAACAACAACAACAACAATAGCCACACTCCAACTAGTTATTGAATAATAATTATTAAACAACAACAACAACAACAACGACAACAACAACAACAACACAACACAACAACAACAACAACAACAACAACGACAACAACAACAACAACACAACAACACCAACACCACCACCACCAACAACAACAACAATAACAATAACAACATCAACAATAACAACAACAACAAAAACAACAACAACAACACCATCAACAACAAGAACAACAACAACAAGAACAATAATAATAATAATAATAATAATAATAATATTTGTAGTAGTAGTAATAATAAAAATAATAATAATAATAATAATAATAATAATAATAATCATAATGATAATCATAATCATAATCATAATCATAAAAATAATAAAATGATAATAATAATAATAACAATAACAAAAAGAACCAACAAATAGGAAACAACAAACAACAAACAACAAACAACAAACAGAAACAACAGCAACAGCAACAGCCAACATGATTGCTTGTCCTGCTGAAGTAAAAGCGACTGCCTGGTTCATTCTGTGGTAGCAGTGGAGTATGTGGGAAATGGTGTTTTTGTTACATGGTACCTGTGGACAATTGGTGTTTTTGTTCCGTGTTAGCTGTGGACAATCATGTGGGAAACGGTGTTTATGTTCTGTTAGATAGATAGATAGATAGATAGATAGATAGATAGATAGGTGTTTTTTTTCTGTGTTAGCTGTGGACAATCATGTGGGAAACGGTGTTTTTGTTCTGTTAGATAGATAGATAGATAGATAGATAGATACAAGATAGATAGATAGATAGATAGATAGATAGATAGATAGATAGATAGATAGATAGATAGATAGATAGATAGATATGTTTAATCTATGGGCGTGGCTTAGCTTGAAAAGCCATTGCCTCCTATACTACCCCCGGACAAGAACTTTCAGCACCGGCCAAGCTGCACACCAACCACTGTCTCGCTGTGGTTGGTGTCTGTGCCCAGTTCAAGCCGAAAGGTAGCCGAGCCCTTTTGAACTATACGGGACAACACTAGAACACTCCCCAGGAGCGCGTGCCCTAAGGAGATGATGTCACACGCAAGTCGAGGTTTCAGGAGTTCACGCTCGTTGTGAGTTACCTTCTACAACCCCGACTTCATCAACCCTTTGCATCAGGCCCCGACTTCATCAGCCATGGTCAGGAGCTGGTTGCCTGTTTAGCCCTTGCGCTGCGCGCGATTAACGGCGGACACAAAATCGTCATTATAGGGGGTTTGGTTTTAGGCCGGAGCACTGCGCACCTGGCCCTCTGCATCCCCCCCGGGATAGATAGATAGATAGATAGATAGATGAGATGTCGCAAAGGAATGTAGTCCTTGCAAAGGAACGCAGTTTCACATCAAACAATAATTTGTGTACTGTGCATGTGTCCGGGATGGGAATCACGGGTAGACTGTGTTCTGGAAAAAGAAGAGGAGGAAGGACGTTGAAGAAAAAGGCAATCTAGGAATGGAGAGTGGGAGGATAAGGAAGAAGAGAAAGAAAAGGAAGCCGTTAGTCCAAGTGTTTTGAGCACCGTAAGCTTGCGCAAGCTACAATGATGACATTGTATGAGGCCTAAACCCCCGCAGGGACCTAGCCCGGGCTATGCAACACTGGACGGCTATGATGGAATGCAGTCACCAATACGGACTAGAGGAAGATTAGTCCAATTTTTGACTGCACAGGAGCGATAAATCGCAAAAGAGCAACGAGCTACGCAGGAGGATAGCTTGAAGCAAAGGGATTTGGATTGGGGATGGGAAAAACCCAAGGCGCGGAAACATCGATGAACAGAGAACGATACCATGCCGCGAGCCCCGCATTCGATTGGTCGAAGGTGGCAGGTCCATCCGTTGTCCTCGATTTGAGATTTGAGCTTGTTGTATCGGTTGGTCTTGTAGGCTCGTGCGTCAAGGATGTTTTCCTCGACCGGGCACGTTAGCTCGATCAGAATACATATCTTGGTAGACAGTGACCAGACAACGATATCGGGGCGGAGGTCAGTGACACAAATGTGGACAGGAAAGGCTTGCTCAGAACTGGTGTATTGGGTTTGGAGTTGCCAATCGTTTGCAGTGTCAAGCAGGGATGGTCGATGAAATGACTGTCTCTTAGGCTTCTGCTCGCCCTCTTTCACAAACATAGACTTTGATTCATTTTGGTCTATAGGGGAGCGTTTGTTATGGCTCTCGATGTGTTTTTGAAGGGGAGCTTCAATAGTGCAGAGCACAGAGTCATGACGCCAGGTATAGCGGCCTTGTTTGAGGGCAACATGGCAACCGGAGAGGATGTGGCATAGATGTGCTTGACCAGAACAGAGGGCACACTTGTTGTTGGGAATGATTCCCCACAGACGTCTAAGGTCGGGGGTAATAACCGAGTTTGTGCTTGCGTTGATGACCCAAGAGATTAAACGGGGATTACGGGTTCCGATGAGGCGAGCCCAGGAGAGGTCGAAGGGGCATGCGTCTTCAAAACGAAGGAAGCACCCTTGCATGGCTTTGTCCATGTCATGCACTGTGGTTGTCTCAAGTATTGTCTCAGCAGCTAATTCTAAAACCCTGTCGTTGCGGTCTGTGATGGAATGTTCTTTTGGGTAGCGACCATGGCCAAGTCCGAGATGATCGGATTGGCCTCGATGTTTGAATTCAAAATCAACTTGTGCCTCAAGCTTTTCGAGCACAGGCTCTGGTTTCCAGACAGTTCGAAATGTTTCGTGTTTCGCCAGGTTCATCGCATAAATGGACGAGAGGTGTTTATCTGGGCAGTACTTCAGCATTTGAGCACGGTTGATTTGAAGTCGCTGGTAAAAAGAGACGATGGATTGGAGCTGTAGACCGAATTTCGAGCGTGGGCGGTAAAGGCAAGAGACCAGAGCTCTTTTGTAGATATTGGCCCATTTTTTGAGGAAGCGGGTCGCAATTTTCTCAAGGGTTTTGGCGAAAGATAAGCAGAGGTCATAAATGAGAAATGGCCAGGCAAGTGACTGGACAGCGTAGTGCTGGTAGAGCCAAAGTTTCATAAAGCCATTGATCGAGCAGCTATCGATGGCTTGCATAGAAAGAATGAACTTCTTTTGGATTGTTGCACGTTGTTCGTTTTCGCTGAGGTCATGGTAGACAATCCATCCGAGGTCTTTGAAAGGCTTGTCAGCGATGAAGTCAATCGGTTTGCCAGTAATAGTAAGGGCGGGGTCGAAGGGTGGGAACGAGATCGGCAATAATCGTTTGAGACCCTTATAGTCGTCGGCTTTAGTCCAGTATTTGAAAGCAAGGCTTTTGCATTTGGGCGGTTTCGCGGCCATTGTTCTGGACCATGACAGAAATTTGTCAATCATGTTGATGGACGATTGACAGTGTTTCGGGGATCGGCAGTGTAGTTTGAGATCGTCAGCATAAACAGCTTCGTGCACGATGACTTCATCTGTTGAGGTCTTATGCTTGAAATGATAACCGTTGTTTTTGGTCAAGGATGATAGGAGGTCAAGGAGTAGGTTGACAACTATGTTGAAAAGGAGATGAGAAATGCAGCATCCTTGAAAAACGCCAACAGCAAAAACAAAGGGTTCTGATGACCAATCTTTCCCTTCGATTGTGGCTACTAAGAGTTCGTAGTATAAAAAGATTATGCGAGCAAACATAGGGGGCACGTGGTACCACCAGAGAGCGAACTGGATCAAGTTGTGGTTTACGCTTCCAAAAGCGTTTTGTAGGTCAATCCATGCTATGACCAGTTGGCGATAGTGATCTTTTGCATTTCTGATGGTAGCTTTTGTAGTAGCAATGTGCTCGGGGCATCCTGCAACGTTACGGAGGAAACCTTTTTGTTTTGCTCTGTCAAAGTACTTGTTATCTAGCAAAAAACTCTCTAGGCGTTTTGACCACAAATAGAAAAATACCTTACCCGAGCAGCTTGTCAGAGCAATCGGACGATAGTTTGAGGCCTGAAGTGGATCGCCGTCCTTATGAAGGAGGGAGATAGCAGCTTGGGCCCAGCTATTAGCTACATCCGTTGTCCAACACTTGACAATGAGTTTGTGTAAGAAAAGTAAAGCGGTGGGAAGTCTCTTGTAAACAAGGTAGCTAATACCATCTCTGCCAGGGGCTGCACCATTACGCTTGGCAAACACAGATCTTTTGGTTTCCAAGAAGGACGGTGGCTTGAGGTCAAAGGGGACAGTTGGTAGAGGCGGGCGATTCATTTCAGGTAAGGGCACGTAGGTTTGTTCACGATTAGCGTCTTTGTATAGGTTGGCAAAGTAGGAGTCACAGTTTTCTTTGGATAGGGAGGAAGTGGTTTGGGTTGAGGGGGGATGAAACAGATTTTTGGCAAACTTATGAGGGTCAGTTCGGAAGCGTGTATTTGCTTGTCGTTGAGCGGAGCTTAAAATTGCTTCCTTGAGACGACGGCGGAGGCGGTTTCCGGTCTTCAATAATACTCGCCAAGTTTTTTGCAGGCTTTTTGCAACAGCAGCTGGAATTGAACCTGCCCTTTTGAGATCTCGCAGATGTCTCTTTTGGATCAGTTTTTGTTGTCGGTTCTGCGTGAGTTCTGTTTGGAGCCGGATTACGTGGCAGTTTTTTCGCTCATGAGTTTGTTCTTGTGTTTTTGTTACCCGTTGTGATATGAAGTCGTAGAGATATCTTTCAAATTTCGCTACTGCTTCGTCACATGACAGGCATTTGATGAGAGAGGAGGGGAGGATGAGAGGGAGTGCGGATTGGAGTTCTTCTTCAATGCCTTTCCATTCGCTTGGTGTTGATGGCAATACCAGGCGTTTTCTTCTTTCGGTTGGTTCTTTCGGGGCACTTCTTGTCCGATGGACGAAATGGGAGTATGTCTCGGCGT
>WBZZ01005284.1:137500-140000 GCA_019918135.1 Paulinella micropora
TATATATACCTGTCTATATATCTTTAGCAAAATGAACTGGCTCGACCTTGTATTGTTCTGTGCAGTTTTTTTTTTTTTTTTAATACATATATTAGTATATTCCTTCTTTTTTTTTATGTATCTGATGTATGTGTGTGTATGTGTGTGTATGTGTGTGTGTGTGTGTGTGTGTTAGTTGGTGGTGTTATGCATCGCCTACGGCTTCCCCATGCAGGCTTTAATGCATATGACTCATTTCGACTTCTATTTACTAGTCGGTCACGGCTACTACTTTACCTTACCTTTACTTTACCTTACCTTGAGGTTGCCTTGCCTCACCTTCCTTCACCTTTCCTTACCTTTTACCTTATCTTTTACCTTATCTTTTACCTTACCTTTACCTTATCCTTACCTTACCTTACCTTACCTTTAGCTTACCTTTACCTTTACCTTGACATTTACCTTACCTTACTTTACCTTACCTTACCTTACCTTTACCTTTACCTTACCTTTACCTTACCTTACCTTACCTTACCTTTCTTTTCTTACCTTACCTTACCTTACCTTACCTTACCTTACCTTTCCTTTCCTTTCCTTTCCTTTCCTTTCCTTTTCTTTCCTTTCCTTTCCTTTCCTTTCTTTACCTTTCCTTTCCGCACCTTACCCTACCTTGGCTTACGTTGCCTTACCTTACCTTTCCTTACCTTACCTCACCTTACCTTACCTTACCTTACCTTACCTCACCTTACCTTACCTTACCTTACCTTACCTTGCCTTACCTTACCTTACCTTACCTTACATTACCTTACCTTTCCTTTCCTTACCTTTCCTTTCCTTACCTTACCTTACCTTACCTTACCTTTCCTTACCTTACCTTTCTTTTCCTGGCCTCACCTTACGTTAACTCACCTTTCCTTTCCTTTCCTTTCCTTTCCTTTCCTTTCCTTTCCTTTACCTTACCATTTACACGTTTGGCATTCGCATACATACATACATACATACATACATGCATACATACATACATACATACATACATACATACACACACACACACACAGACACACATACATACACACATACATACATACATTTATACATGCACATACTAGGTGCCATTCGTACATTTCGCATACGTACCCTTTTTAAAAATCTTTTTGTCTGTATGTATGCGTGTGTATGTGTGAATGTGTGAATATCTGTATGTGTGTATGTATATTATATGTATATTATCTATGATAAGGTGCCATTCGTACATTTCGAATACGCACCCTGGTAAAATCGTTGGACACGATGGTACTTATATACATATACATACATACATACATACATACATACATGCATACGTACGTACATACATACATACGTACGTACGTACATACATACATGCATACATACATACTGACATGACACACACATCTATACATACATACATACAAACATACATACATACATACATACATACATGCATACATACATACATACATACATACATACATACAAACGTACATACATACATACATACATACATACATACATACATACATACATACATAAATACATTAGGTGAAGGATGACAATGTTTCGTTGCTTGGTTTTGTTATGATCTCATCCACTATATAACATACATACATACAAACATACATACATACATACATACATACATACATACATACAACATACATACATACATACATATACATATAGGTACATATATATATATATATATATATATATATATATATATATATAACACACACATATATATATATATATATATATGTGTGTGTGTGTGTGTGTGTGTGTGTGTGTGTATATGTATATATATATATATATACATATATATATATGTGTGTGTGTGTGTATACATGCGTGAGGTGAGCAGTATTTGGTTGATTGGTTTTGTTATGATCTCATCCACTAATGATTGGCATTCCTTACTTACTTACTTTCTTACTTACTCACTTACTCACTTACTCACTTACTTACTCACTTACTCACTTACCTGCTTACTCACTTACTTACTCACTCACTCACTTACTTACTTACTTACTTACTTACTTACTCACTTACTTACTTACTCACTTACTTACTCACTTACTTACTTACTTACTTACTTACTTACTCACTTACTCACTTACTTACTTACTTACTCACTTACTTACTCACTTACTCACTTACTCACTTACTTACTTACTCACTTACTTACTTACTTACTTACTTACTTACTTACTTACTTACTTACTTACTTACTCACTTACTCACTTACTTACTCACTTACTTACTTGCGTACTTTCACTTACTCACTTACTTACTTACTTACTTACTTACTTACTTACTTACTTAACTTACTTACTTACTCACTTGCTTACTTGCTTACCGACTTAGGTCAAGGGTTACTTACTTACTTACTTACTTACTTACTTACTTACTTACTTAACTTACTTACTTACTTACTCACTTACTTGCTTACTTGCTTACCGACTTAGGTCAAGGGTTACTCACTTACTTACTTACTTACTTA
>WBZZ01005284.1:165000-170000 GCA_019918135.1 Paulinella micropora
CATTTAAAATTCAATACTCTGCTTCAGTAATCACACTTAAACTTGTAAGACGTTGATCGCAGTACATTCAAAAGCTCTACTCAGATATCTAGAATCTCGTAAACTTTCAACTGCCAGATTCCCAGTACATCCAGTCTCGAAAAACACTTTTAGTCTTTGTTCAGAGCTTTGGAAAAAAAGATTTACTTAACACTTGTGATCTTTACTTCGACGTCATTTTCGGAATGAGGACCTCCTTCGTTGCAATATGTACAAGTCCGCAACCTCACGTTGGGACCATAATAAATAAACAGTCACTCCATAATTAGGAGTGGGGACAAGGGCAGCAGTGGGACCACACGCACTGAACAAACCTTAATCCACAATAAATAAGTAGGATAGGATACGGACTAACGACAGGCTACGACAACACAGTCGGAAAAAATGGAGTCAAAATTAGCTTATGGCCAGGCGGCTCATCAAAGCAGTCCTGGGCCAGAACGCCCGTTGCGCTGAAAGGCAGCTGAAAGGCAGCTATCATAATCCTTGCAGGGAGGGAAGGTCCATGTCGTCGTCGGCGTAGCACCAGAAGAAACCGGCAGTCCGGTAGCCCTTGTTCAGTGCTTGCCAGATGGATGAGGGAGACAGTCCTACAGATTGGGCGGCGGCCTTTATTGAGGGGAATTCCTGCACGAAGACAAGGCAGAGCATGTTTGTTTACGCCCTGAAGTCGTCTTTGGTTTTGTGACACAGGGAAGCCACCTTGTGAGAGTCAGACAGAAAGTGAACAGACTACAAAAATGATCACGGTAAATGAATACACAACTAGACGGAGGACACCAGGAAGATGTGAGACACGGAGAAAAAAGGATGTGCCATGCGATTTGCCAGCAGGGTGTGGCGTAGGTGACAAGTGTTGCAAGACGAAGGCAGGGACCAAATAAGATTGCAGGTGAGAAAGGGAAAGCAACGCACGAGACGTGACGCATAGCCTGAAAGTTACCGCGCCTGTGTCCACGTTGATAACTGCACGAGCGAAATGGTTTTTCATTGGCTGCTTCTAGAAAGGGGAAAAAACACAAAAGGCGAAGCCAGTCGGTGGACAAGTTTGAAACTTCTTGCAGTTTTGCAAAAGAACTGTTTGATCGGCCGTGAGAGGAGTCACAAGATCAGGAATCCATATAGGAATCTCATATGCTCAGTGTATCTTGTTTTCTTCCACTTAAGGTGCGCGCTCGCCATATGATCGTTTGCAGTTTCTTTTTGCAACAGACATACAGAATCACGGCACAGCAATTTTCATCACGAGAAAGCAGCAACAACAAAATAGAAAAAGGCTCCAAGCAATCTCATGTTAATTTTCAGCTCACAGCTGGATTCAGCTACTGAAGAAATGTGCAACTTAACTTTATGAAATGTATGTGAAACCATGAGTTGCTGGTTCATTGATTAGGTTTTCTGTTGAACCTTTTGAGGTTTTGGTAAACCCAAACCAAATGCCCAATGGGAGTGAATGGATGACTCCAAAAATTGCCTTTTTGCTTCGCAAGCGCTCAAAAGGTTTATGACTCAGTAACCCCATTCGAAAAATCGCTAGGAAAGTTGGGCGACCCCGGTTGGCATTCTCGAGAGCTCGTCTACCAGCCATTTCTTTTGTGGGTGATGGAAGCCTGATGTAGAGGTATTAGCCATTTTTATTATCCAGGTACGTAGTGCAAAATGTAGAAAACTTTGTTTTTCTAGTGGTCGCAAGGTCGAAGGAAAGTAATGGAGGGGAAGAGTCAGACAGTTATTTTACTGGTGCACTCCCCCTTTCCAGTTCTACCGTTGAAACGCAATCGCTTCCCACCTGGCAATACTGTGGATTTTGGTAGAAGGCATGTCAGCCTAGACATTTGACCTTGTTGTTGTTTGGTGTTGTGTTTTGTTGTTGTTTTTTGTTTTTCTTGTTGTTTGTTGTTGTTGGTTGTTGTTGTTGTTGTTGTTGTTGTTGTTCAATAATAATAATAATAAAACTTAAACAAAGTACGGTGTGTTGCTACGGCCTTCATTTTCCACTTACAGATGTAGATATAGATGTAGATTTTGATATAGATATAGATATAGATATAGATATAGATATAGATATAGATATAGATATATATAGACATAGATATAGATTTAGATATAGATATCATCCCCGGCCGACGGGACGCCAGAGCCTGCTAAATATGGGACTATAGATCTCTAGAGCTCGGAAACAAGAAATATAGACAGAAGGAATGAGCAGAAGAGTGTGCCCCTATAGCCGAACAACAACATGAATGGGAGAGGAGGAAAGAAAGTGAGCGATGCAGACTAGAACCTTCGGAGCTAGCCTAGCAATGGGAGAGGAAGCGAGAAGGGAGATGAAGGAGGAGAAACTCGCCGTGACGATGAGAAACAGTTCGAGCAACAAGGTAGAAGCTCACGCGTGATACTAAGTGTGTTGCTCTTGTTGTTGTTGTTGTTGTTGTTGTTCAATTTAATCATCATGTTGTTGTTCTTGTTGTTGTTGTTCAATTTAATAATAATAATAATAATAATAATAATAATAATAATAATAATAATAATAAATTTAAATCAACTGATTAATGCAAGTTGGTGTGTTGTTGTTGTTGTTGTTGTTGTTATTATTATTATTGTTGTTGTTGTTGTTGTTGATGTTTTAAGAATAATAATAATAATGAAACAAAATACTTAAAATGCAAGATTGTGTGTGGCTACGGCCTTCACTTGCCACTTTCATCCCCGGCCGACGGGACGCCAGAGCCTGCTAAAATGTTCTCTTGTGCTTGGAAACAAAAAATAAAGAAAGAAGGAATGAGCAGAAGAGTGTGCCGTATAGTCGTTCAATTTAATAATAATGATAATAAGTTGTTGTTGTTGTTGTTGTTGTTGAATTTAATAATAATAATAAAATTGTTGTTGTTGTTGTTCAATTTGATAATAATAATAAAATTTAACAACGTGATTAAATGCAAGACGTTGTTGTTGTTAAATTTAATAATAATAATAATAATAATAATAATAATAATTAATAATAATAATAGTAATAATAATAATAATAGTATAACAATATTTTAAACAAATGATTAGAGTGCAAGATGGTGTGTGGGTACGGCCTTCATTTGCCACTTTCATCCCCGGCCGACGGGACTCCAGAGCCTGCTAAAAACTATAGATCTCAAGTGCTCAGAAACAAATAATCAAGAAGGAAGCAAGCGACTACTTACTATTACTACCACCACCACCACCACCAACAGCACTACCTCGGCAACAGCCGCAGCAGCGGTGGGGAACAACAACAACAACACAACAACAACAACAACAACAACAAAGCAGCAGCAGCAGGAACAACAACGATTCTGACTACCAAGGCCAGGACAGCGACAGCAACGGCAACACAAACCATCACCCCCCCACCACCACCACCATCACCACCAACAACAAACAACGACGACAACAACAAACAACAACAACAACAACAACAACACAACAACAACGACGACGACGACAACAACAACAACAACAACAACAACAATATATATCTTTCTACATTATTACTTTTTGAGCTCTGAAGTTTTATAGCTCAATGAATTAGGTTTCCCAGCGACCGGGGATGTGAGTGGCATCTTATTTTATTATAGTTTGGTCGACAGGTGGACGCCCGCCACACGACCATCTCCGGTAACCTGCATTGACCATGGGCCCGACTTGTGAATCTAGGGCTATGAACCTGCGCAAGTGGCTTGGCAAGATAGGGATAATCGGCCCTACTAACCGGCTCAAAGGAAGGGAAGGCTGCGAGAAAGGGAGCACCCCGAAGCACACAAGCTGTGTCACAGAAGACGTCGGAAAGTTGTTGTTGTTGTTGTCATTGTTGTTGTTGTTGTTGTTGCTGTAAATCTTGCTGTTGTTGTCCTTGCTGCTGTTGCTGTTGTTGTTGTTGTTGTTGTTGTTGTAAATTTAATTAATAATCACTAACTAGTTGGATTGTGGCTCACTTGTGCGACTTCTCGGCTATATTCCTTTGCGTCTCTGGTTCTGGCTCTAAAGGTTTTCTAGACAGCTCTCTCTTCCTGCCTCCAGCGCTTGTGACTAATTGCTGGTGTCTGCAAACCCCATACTAAAACTTTAGTATCACGCGTGAGCTTCTATCCTGTTGCTCTAACTGTTTTCTCATGGTCACGGCGAGTTTCTCCTTCCTCTTCATTTCCCTTCTCTCTTCCTCGTCTTTCTGTTGCTAGGCTATTTCTGAACGTTCTAGTCTGCATCCCTCACTGACTTTCCTCTTCTCCCTCTCTTGTTGTTGTTCGACTTTAAGGCACACTCTTTTGCTCCCAGTAGTAGTAGTAGTAGTAGCAGTGGTGGTGGTGGTGGTGGTGGTGGTAGTTGTACTGGTAATAATAATAGTAGTGGTATAGTAGTACAGTATTAGTAGTAGTGGTAGTAGAAGTAGTAGTAGTAGTAGTAGTAGTAGTAGTAGTAGTTATGGGAGTTGTTGTGTGTTAGTAGTGGTAGTAGCAGTCGTAGTAGTAGTAGTAGTACTAGTACTAGTAGTACTAGTAATAGTACTACTAGTACTACTAGGAGTACTAGAAGTACTGGTAGTACTAGCACTAGCAGCAGTAGTAGTAGTAGTAGTAGTAGTAGTAGTAGTAGTAGTAGTAGCTGTAGTAGCTGTAGTTGTGGTAGTAGTAGAAGCAGCAGCAGCAGCAGTAGTAGTAGTAGTAGTAGTAGTAGTAGTAGTCATTACTATAAAACAATTACACAGATGAGACTCTGGACCGCTCTTTTAAGCAGATTATTAATACTTCGTTTTAACGGTATGGATTACTTTTCACTCGTAGCGATGAGTGGTAAGAGTAAGAGATGAAACGAAAGTTGTATCAAGAAAAAAGGCAGAGAGAGAAAGAGAGTCGAAGTTATGTTCTTGTTGCCAAGTTGGCAGCTGGGACAATAAATATACGCGGACAACGTTCGAAAAGTGGGGAAAAAGA
>WBZZ01005284.1:177500-188939 GCA_019918135.1 Paulinella micropora
TCTAAACAGCTGGTGAAGGGCTGTAAGGGGGCTTTGGTTTTAGGCCGGAGCATTGAGCAGCTGGCCCCCTGCATCCCCCCCCCCCCCCCGGATAGATAGATAGATAGATAGATACATACATACATACATTATGTTACATTACATACATGTATACATACATACAATACAATACAATACAATGCAAAACAATACAATACATGCAGACAGACAGGCATACCTACCTACCTGCATACATACATACGTGGAGGTAGGAATCTATGTATGTTTGTTTTTTTTGTACGTATGTCGGCAGGGAGGGAGACATGTATGTATGTATGCATCCATGCATGTATGTATGTATTATGTACACACATACATACATACTACATACATACATACGTACGTACATACTCTAACAGAAATGCATATTTCATGCATTCATTTCCTCGTCTGGAGCCTGCGTTCCCCGTGGCGACAGATTTTTCCACATCTACATCTACGTCTTTATCCACATACACATCTCCGTATTTGTCCTCAGCTCGCACGTCCGTCTGGAGCCTGCGTTCAGTGTGTCTTCGGACTTCTCCGTGCTGCTCTGGCTGGAGACGGGCCGCACGGACCAGACCTTCAGCAGACACACACTGCACGGACTGCTGGGACCAGAACGGTGACCACACACACACACATATATATATATATATATATATATATATATATATATATATATATATATATATATATATATATATATATATATATATATATATATATATATGTATAAAACATACATTACATACAGAAAAATATACCTCTCTCTCTCTCTCTCTCTCTCTCTCTCTCTCTCTCTCTCTCTCTCCGCTAGCCCGCAGCAGGAGCGTTTGATGTACGCAATCAGCACGGCCCAGCCCGCACAAGGTAGCTATGTATGGATGTGTCTATGAGAAGTTCCTTGTCCTAAAGTACAACGAGCCATGACTTCAAACGATTCGTTCTCGGCCGGTTCTGATTTGTGTGGCTTGTGTAGTGGCTCATTTGAAAGCTCTCGTCAAGAGCTTTCTAATGAGCCATAGCACAGGTTGTGGATAGAAATATCGGCTGGGATCGAAGCGTTTGAAGTCATTGCTCATTGTGGTTAAGTACAGGGAACTTCTCATGTATGTATGTATGTATGTATGTTATATATGTATGTACGTGTCATGTGCTGTGTGTAGTGTACCTGGGCACGGACCTGGCGGATAACAATTGTCTATGTATGTATGTATGTACGTATGTTATATATGTATGTATGTATGTACGTGTCATGTGCTGTGTGTAGTGTACCTGGGCACGGACCTGGCTGATAACAATTGTCTATGTATGTATGTATGTATGTTATATATGTATGTATGTATGTACGTGTCATGTGCTGTGTGTAGTGTATCTGGGCACGGACCTGGCTGATGCTGATAACAATGTGCTGGTCAAGCTCTCCGACTTGAGCCCCGGCTGGCATCAGGTCTTGACAGCTATCTATCTATCTACCTAGCTAGCTATCTAACAATTTACTGATCAAGCTCAGTGACCCGAGCCCGGGCTGGCACCAGGTAGTTGACAGCTATCTATCTGTCTATCTGCCTACCTATCCATCAAGCTGTTGATCAAGCTTAGCGACCTGACCCGGCCGGCACCAGCTGATAGCTATCTATCTATCTATCTATATCTGTCTATCTGTCTATCTGTCCATCTGTTTATATCTGTCTGTCTGTCTGTCTGTCTATCTGTCTATCTATCTGTGTTTTGACCAGTTCACATATGTGTGCCTAATGCCACATCAGACCTACCGACCACACACCGTCGCGAAGAAAGAAGAAGAAAAAGAAAAGGAAGAAGAAGGAGGAGGAGGAGAAGAAAAAATGAAGATCAACCTTACCCTAGTCAGAGAGTGCCCCTCTTCACACCCAACACAGCTGTGTCCCTGCTCATACCAGTCTTGCCCCTTCCTCTCTCGCGCCTGTCCAGCAACGATGGATAGAGAAGAAGCTGAAACGACCAGAGTTGGCGTTCGTCTTGGCTGGGGCGCTTGCGCAGATGGTGTATTTCGAATGTGTATGTATGCATGTGTGCGTGTGCTTTTTTGCCGCGGCAGGTGGCGTTGGTGCGCGGCGGGCAGGCTGTGCAGTGGTCGCCCTTGCTCTGCCACACACTGCAAACACCACCAGACCTGCATGCACAGCTCTCTTTCTCCCTCTCTCTCTCTCTCTCTCTCTCTCTCTCTCTCTCTCTCTCTCTCGCTACTGACACGGAAATTTGCAAAACCAGAACATTTTCCTCTCTCTCTCTCTCTCTCTCTCTCTCTCTCTCTCTCTTAAGTAGCATATTCATGTACGCATGTCTGTTTGCGTGTTGTTGAAGGTTCGTGGACGCGCAGCCGCTGTATGGCGGAGAGCAGGCGGCGTCCTGGCGCTTCCCGCAACACGACATCGCGGTAAGCTAGCTATTCATGCCCGCACGCTACCCGCTTCCCTGCACACACACAGCAAACTGGCCTGCGGCGGCTCTTTCGCACCTGACACCGGAGTTTTTGATATTTTAAATGTAGAAAAAGCTACTGCTACTACTACTACCACCACCACTGCTGCTACTACTACTACTACTACCACCACCACCTCTCCTATTCCCAGCAAAGAGCTGTCACGAAGCAATCGCCTCCTAGCCCAAACAATCTAATCTAATGTAATCTCATCTAATCAAAACACTGCTGTCAGCTGTGTTGAGCCCACAGCAAGGCTCGTTCGCGTGTATACTATACTAATACTGTGATGTGCTAGGTGGTGGGCAATGTGAACTTGAAGGAAGCGGCCGGCGCCGGCCTAGCAATCGACGACGTGCAGGTAGCAGCTGTGTGCTATGTCTGTGTGTGTTTATTTATGCTTGTCAGGCTGTATGTCTGCCACACACACACACCCTTACTCCTTGCCAACGTTGGGGCTGGTGTCTCGGTCTCTCTCTCTCTCTCTCTCTCTCTCTCTCTCTCTCTCTCTCTCTCTCTCTCTCTTATGCGTGTTCAGTTCTACCAGTGCGCATTGTCTGCGGCGTCGGTGGAGGCGGCTTACCAGGCCGCGCCGCGCGCCAGACAGCAGCTGCAGGCCAAGGCAGCACAGGCCGGCCCCGCACAACACTCGCGGCTCGAGACGGTGCGGCGGCGCCAGCTGATGAACGGGTCCGTAGATAGGTAGGTAGATCGGATGGCTAGATAGATAGATAGATAGATAGGTAGGTAGATAGGTAGGTAGACGCTCGCTGGACAATCCATATGCCCGTGCTGCATACATACATACCTACATACATAGATAAATAGATACCTAGATAGATTCTGCTGCTGGTGGCAGGGAGGGCGAGGCGTGCCAGGAGGGTGCCACGTACAGGAGAGAGCAGGGCGCGCCTTGCCAGTCCTGCTCCTCATGCATCATGCAGCCGCTGCAGGTGAAAGTGTAGTGTAGTGTAGTGCAGTGTATTGCAAAGTAGTAGTGTATTGTATTGTACTGTATTGTCAATCGTGTTCCTCCTGCATCATGCAGCCACTGCAGCTAACTTTATGTGTATATGTATATGACATACATATGTACATGTCTATGCATCTACTATCTATCTATCTCTCTATCTGCAGGTGGCGGCGTGTACTCTCACCTCCGACACCATCTGCTTGCCTGGTCTACCACCCTCCTTGCTCTCTCTCACTCTCTCTCTCTCTCTCTCTCTCTCATCTGCTTGCCTGGTCTACCACCCTCCGCTCTCTCTCTCTCTCTCTCTCTCTCTCTCTCTCTCTCTCTCTCCGCTGTGTGAGCTGATGATATGTTTTTACTTTCTGTCGCAGGACTCTCTCTCTCTCTCTCTCTCTCTCTCTCTCTCTCTCTTTCTCTCTCTCTCTCTCTCTCTCTCTCTCTCTCTCTCTCTCTCTCTCTCTCTCTCTCTTCGCTGTGTGAGCTGATGATATGTTTTTACTGTCTGTCCCCCGCACCTTGTTCCCTCGTCGCAGCACGTTGTGTGTTGTTATTTATGTATGTATGTATGCCTTGCCCTGCTGTGTGTCAGACCCTTGCACTGAGCTGGACCGCTGCGTGGGGGAGAAGGTTATACACATACATACATGCACACACACAGAGAGAGAAGGAGAGAGAGAAGGAGGATTTGGTCTAAGTCAACGCGAAAGGATCGTTATCAGCTGTGTGTGTATGTATGTACGTTACGTATGTATGTATGTATGTAAAAATGTATCTTTATGCATCTTTAGGGCAGCACGGGCGTGTGTCTGCGCCGCTCCACCTTCCCCTTCTACAGCTGCGAGAACCTACACCACGCAACACACGACATCGAGCTCAGCACACGCGTCGCGGTAGCTATGCGTGTATGATGTACCGATGTGTGTAGGCTGCAGCGACTGCAAAAATATAATTATGTATTATGTAATATGTTTGTTTGTATGTGCGCTTCGCGCTTTGCGTGCTGTGTTAGTGTTCTGGCCTGTTTGCTTCTGCTGGACTATCATATATAGAATAGATATATCGATAGATAGATAGATAGATAGATATAGATATAGATATAATAGATGCTGGTTTGTGCTAGGTGCAAGTGCCGTTGCGCGTGTCTGAGCAGTCCACCGAGCTTGTGTTCTGTGTTAGTCTTCTGGCCTGTTCGCTTCTGCTGGACTATCTGCTGCTTGTGTTCTAGGTGCAAGTGCCGTTGCGCGTGTCTGAGCAGTCTACCGAGCACCCGCTGCCGCAAACGCTGGTCTGCATGTGTACTCTGTTAATAACCAAATGTTTACTCAGAAGACGTCAAAGATCAAAAGACCGATCGTTCGACCCTCGTTCCCTTTCTTGCTAGAAGACAATCGTTTGCCTTTTGCGTTGCGAGATTGCTGTGCACGCTTCCGAGAAGCGGTTGTGGTGTCAGACCACCGTAGAGAAAATGGCAATCGTATTGTATGTATGTATGTATTTGTGTGTACTGTCAGGCCTCCTGGCAAAAGGACGTGGAGACCTGCCTGCAGGTATGTATGTATCTATGTATGTACGTGTGTCGTCAGGCGTCTTTGTCCTTCTATTACTTCTCCACGGCCACCACCCCATGTGTGTACATGTGTGTGGCTGCAGGCTTCTTTGCCCTTCTACTACTTCTCCACTGCCACTACCTCTGGAAGCGCAAGCAAACGCATGCGCACCAAACAAGAGTCCACACAGGTCACGCAAGGAAAGAGAGAGAGAGGGGGGGGGGGGGGGGGGGGGGGGGGGGGGGGGGGGGGGGGGGCAAACGCATGCGCACCAAGACAGTCCACAAAGGTCGAACAGAGAGAGAGAGAGAGACTTGTTTCTTTTCCCCCCTACTTTCTATCTGTCCTGTCTGTCTGTATCTCTCTCTCTCTCTCTTATATATATAAATATATATATATACATGTATGTCTGCTAGGCGCTTTTGCAGCGTGCACGTGTGCTGGTGACGGCCGCCGAGGAGTTCACGCGGGCCGGTGTGACCGACGCCTCGGTCCGTCTATCTATACATCACGATCAGCAACCGGTTTGCCTTTTCTCCCAACGCATCCTACTAGACACGCATACATACAGACATGCATACGTACACACAGGCGCGTGGGGTGCAGCTGACGCTGGAGGTGCAGAACATTCCCGGAAAGGAGGGACTCGCGCCGCCAGACATGCGCAAGAAGTTCGAAAGTATGCCGCTAGGGCAGAAAGGCAGCAGTGAGGCACTGGGCAGGGCAGAAAGGCGGCAGTGAAGCAATGGGCAGGGCAGAAAGGCAGGGGCACGCAGTGAGAGCAGACTATGCTTGATGCGCAGGTGTCGGTACAGGTTGCCTATCTCTGTGTACTCTTTGCTCCGTTTGTCCCAATACATGCATGCATGTATGTCTGACTGCCAGTGCTGCGTCACCATGATGCTTTGCCCTGCTCTGCCCTAACACGGCTCGTTTCCTAACTGTTCCACTTGGGGCAGAGATAGATAGATAGATAGATAGTGCAAGTTTGTGCCATATCAGCAACAACAATGCCTAAGTCGTGTGTGTATGTATGTACGTATGTAAGTTTTTTTATCTATGTATGTACTGGTCTGGACACGCGAGGCATATCTGGCATCCCTCTCTCTCTCTCTCTCTCTCTCTCTCCCTCTCTCATCTCTTTCGATCTCTCTCTCTCTCTCTCTCTCTCATCTCTTTCGATCTCTCTCTCTCTCTCTCTCTCTCTCTCTCTCTCTCTCTCTCTCTCTCTCATGTCGCCAACACCAACAATAGCCTAAGTCTTGCACATGTGAGCAACGCTTAGAGTTGGCCAAAGTCTGACCGTTCTCCGTCAAACTTTGGCGAAAATGATCGGCAAGTCTCAGATGTGTGTTGTGATATCATTTCTATCTATTCTGTCTTTCTATCCATTCTATCTACTCCATCTATTCTATCTATTCTTGGCTTGGTTGTGTGCATGCAGGCTCGTTGCAGCTGGCGGCGATCCTGAACGCGGCCGTCAACCACGGCAGCGCCTCCTCCGTGTCCTCCGCTCGCTGCGCCATCTTCGCCGGAGCTAAAGTCATGACCGTCGAGGTGACACAACTATCTCTATCTAGCTAGCTACCTACCTACCTGCCTGCCTGTCTAGCCCAAGCAAGCAAGCAAAGTTGTGCATGTGCATGGCATGCGCTTGAGCGTCGCTCGTTCTACTATGTGTTTTTGTCGTGTTTCTTTTTCCTTCGTTCATAAGTTTCTTCCCACCACCACCCACCCCCCTCTCTCTCTCTCTCTCTCTCTCTCATAAACACGCACACAGTGGCGGGTGCTGCAAGTAGACAGAGCTCATGTATATGTGTAGGTAGGTAGAGGTAGGTAGGTAAGGTGGGTTGTCCCAGAACGAAAATAGAGCGTGTATATGCATGCTTTAGGTACAGTTGTAAGGTCCCAGAATGGAAAAAGCATTTTGTACTGTAGAATGTGTGTGCGCAAGCTCATGTGTCGCGCTTGCTTGCCTAGGATGTGCTGCTGCATCGCTGTGAGAACGGCGAGGTGGCCTTGTACCCCGAAACATGCGGTCAACACATACATACACGTACACATATGCATATACATGTGGCCATGCAACCCCCGAGTCCTGCGGTCCCCACATAGGCCAGACAACACCTCGAGCTGCCGACTGAATATCAATAAACATTCATGCATGACAGACAAGTTTTATACATTTTCTGAAACTATACAGCCCCCCCCCCCCCCCCCCCCCCCCCCCCCCCCCCCCCCCCACGCACACAGACACACACCAAGCCCAAGTTTGCCATGCGATGGAGCAGTGGGCCTTTCTTAAGTCAAAACATGAGGAGGAAAAAAAACTCGAAACTTTTTCAAGGTATCAAACCCAATTTTTTTCGTTCAAAGTATGGCTAAACCTATCGCAAAATGGTGTTGTTGGTCTGGGAGAGGCCATGGCAGCTAGGATTTTCCCGTCGAGGGATTCGAGATTCACCATCTATCTGTCTATCTATCTTGTTGGGGGCAGGTCCTGCACAGAGCCCCAGTTCGCTGCAGGACCACACGTCGGCGTACTCCTCGGTCAAGGACGCCGGCGGCAGCAGCAGCGTACACAACAGGCAACACAAGGCGACTTCGCTGCAACAGGTAGCTGTGTCTATGTATGTATGTATGTATGTGCGTGTCTGTATGGTAGGACCAGCTGATCGCAGTGGGCATCATCGCGGGCTTCGGGCTGTGTTCCGCAATGGCGCTCTGCCTGCTCGTGCGCGAGGTTGATGCATTGATCGATGGATAGATGGATTGATTGACTGATTGATTGATTGGTTGATTCTCCAAAGTGGCGCTGTCTGCTGGTGCGCGAGGTTGATTCATTTATGGATGGATTGATTGATTGATGGATGGATGGATGGATTGATGCTTCGGCTTGGTGCTCTGTCTGCTGGTGCGCGCGAGGTGCCGCGAATTCATCACTCCATCCATGTGTGTGCTGTGTGTTGTAGCTGAAGCAGTGTATTCGCGGCAACGGCAAGGAACAGGACGCGCAGGGCAAGGAAGAAGCTGCGCGCACGCCTGGTAGATGGATATTTACCTACCCATCTTTCTATCTATATATCTATCTATCTATCCCTTCATCTCTCTCCTTTCTCTGTTGGCCAGCCTGACTCGGAGGGTGCTCCCTGGCTATCTACCTAATCCATCCATCTCTCTACCTATTGACCTATCCATCTGTCATATCTACCTATATATTTCCTTGCTTTCTCTTAGGCCTTCCCGACTTGGAGGTTGCTCCCTGGTCTTCGGGTTATTCTATGTTTTGTATCTATTCTGTCTCTTCTTAAGCACAACGAACAATGACTTCAAACGCTTCGCTCTCAGTCAATGTTTGCATCTACAGCCTGTGTTATGGCTCATTAGAAAGCTTTTGATGAGAGCTTTCAAATGAGCCACTACATACGCCCTCAAGATCAGAACCGGCTGAGAACGAAGAGTTTGAAATCATGGCTGATTGTGGTCAAGGACAATGTTCATCTCTCTCCTTTCTGTGTAGGCGTTCCTGACTCTGAGGCAGCTCCGTGGTCCACGGGGGACCGACGCAAGCCGCAGGTCAGCGCTTAGTAGCTATAGATAGATAGATAAGATAGATAGATAGATAATTGATTGATTGATTGATTGATTGATAACTTGTTCTTTATTTTTCCCTACGTAGCTTTCTTCTTCTTCTTCTTCTCCTGCCAGAAGCTCGCTCTTTCTTCTTCTACTTGTGTTGTGTCGTGCAGGCGCGCCGCAACAGTCCCATCAAGAGCAAGTCTCGCTCCTGGTCCAGCAAGCTTCAAAGCAAGTTTCGCGGTAAGACGGCGGCTCCGGGTGAGGTCAGTCCTTTGGTTCGTGAGATTGGCAAGGTGACGCCCTTGGCTGCGCTGACGAGCGCACTGGACCAGGCGGCGCCGTCGCCGGCCGAGTCCGACTACTCCCCGGAGCAGCGCGACCATGGCCAACACGACCCCGAGAAGACGCCGCCGGCGCAGCTGCTGCTCAAGGGCGCGCCGTCCACCGCGGGCGACCTGCCGCTGCCAGTGCGCTGCGGCCTGCCGCGCGAGGGCTCGTCCAGCCCCGCGCTCATCGCGCGCACACCCAACGCGGACCCGGCAAGCCCGCACGCGCCCGCACCGGCCGGCCACGCCAAGAAGCGACAGCAGCAGCAGCCTCTGCCGCAGCACAAGGCGCTGGTCGGCCCCAGCGGCTTCTCACCGCAAGAAGCAGCAGGCAAGAAGGCCACGCCCGGCTCCAGCTCGCGAGCAAGCGGCGGCAAGAAGGGCAACACAGGTAAGGGCAGCGCTGGCGAGCGCATGACGCGTTCCTGGAAGCGCGTCAACTTGGGCAAGGAGGGCGGCGGGCCGCGACCGGCGCAGGCTATGGCAGGCATGCTGCCCCCCGAGACCCCGCCCACGCCTGTGCCGCTAGAGAACACGCCCAGAGACCTCGGGGACGACACACACACCTCGCCCGACACACAGCCCAAGTCCATGCCCGTGTCCAGCAACGAACAATCCACGCCCACGCAGGCCGGCGCCACCGAGGACGAGCTCATCCGCAGACTGCACTTCAGCCCAGAGAACGAGGCAGGCAACAACCGACCCAGCTCGTAAGCATGCATGCATGCATACATACATACTGCAAGCTACGCCACCGCACATGCAAGCACCATGGCGCGTGTCTGCATATCTGCTGCGGTCACTCGTCTGCTTGCGTGTTCCGTTGTGTGCCGGAAACATGGTTCGCCAGTCAAGCACGCCAATTCCTGCACTCGGTTGCTCTTCTCTGTCGCAGTTTTGAGAAAAGAATATATTAATTAACACAAATAGGCATCCCTTGAGGACGTGTCGGTGGTCTGCATGGTATGTTGACTCGGTTGCTGTGTGCAGGCTGGTGCGGGAGCTGGGCGAAGTGCCCTTGCTGCCTTCTCTGGGCAGCGAGGACCGCAGCGACGACAGCGACGAGCTCCAGAAAACCAAACAAGCTCCCGCAAAACCCTCCAAAGGCAAATCTGGTAAGACCAAGAAAGGATCGGGACGCTCCAAGTGAAAAGCCAAGATCTCTATGTGTGTGTGTGATTCTTAACTATTTTCGCCGCTTGTTCATTTTGTAAGCGTCTTGCGTGTGAAACTTAAGTGTTTCTCACGTTCAACTTGTCATTTTATTAATTGTTATCTGTGGTTCATATTTGAACTACGGGCCTTAAAGCCTCTTTGTTCATCTTTTCAATAATTAATTGAATGAGGGTTTGGTATCACTGCAGATGGTATTGCTTGTTAATAATTACATCGAAGTAACACAGTAAGTCTGAGGTTAATACTAAGTAATATTGACTTTCAATATTACTGTCGACATTCCAGTGTTTTCTTTGAGCTCGTAAGGGTAAAACCAAGTGTCTTGTTACACTGGTCCTCAGTGAACGGTATCATGGAATGCCGGGCTCATCATCCAGGTGAATCAGATTTTGGGTAGTCCGGCCCGGGCGGGAGTCTTCAACGAATATGGATGCGATGCTGATACGCAGTAACATTAAGAACATATAAAAATGATCCGGGCCGCAGTTATTACTATGATATTCGGCCCGCAGAGCACACTTTGTTTAGGAAAGTTTGTCGGTAACGGATTCCGTCTCCGATGTTAAACAAAATTGAGCAACTTTCTGTGTAAAACGCGGAAGCCGACCAAGACTATTGAGAGTGAGCAACTTTCCGGTGAAACGAAAACCTCACCTGCTAATACTGAGACAGTTCAAATAATTAGAATTCACCGGCTAATAAGACAGTTCAATTAATTATTATAGAATTATGCTGGAACAAACAGGAACAGATTGGGGAAAGTCGATGGTGTTGTTGATTGGGTAGATGGTTGTGCTGTGCAAGAAGAATCAGATTGGCTGGCCACGTTCCAGCAAGTGGATGTGTTGACCACACAAATGGATGCCCTGAGCAAAAGAATGGACAGCGAATTGCCTCCATTGATCAAGAATTTTCTCTGCAATTTCTTGCAAACAGAATTACCCAAAGTTTTGAACAAAATTGTTGCAAAAGAAATCTGCAAGAAGTGTTTGTCTGAGGTCGTTCAAACGTACTTGCCGGAGGTGGCGAAGCAAGTGGATTTGTCGCTGAGACCATTCGTCGTAGATACTATCAAACAGGCTTTAGAAAACACTGAGCATAAAGCTGCTGAAGACGCGATCAAGAGGTACAACGACGAGGAGGTAATGATTGCTGCACTATGCGTACGAATACATGTTCTGTTTCGCAGTTGCAGGTGAAGAAAGAACGTGTAGTCGCGGACGAAGTCGCGAAAAGGATGAAAGAAAAGTTCTCTCTCTCTCTCTCTCTCTCTCTCACTCACTCACTCACTCACTCTCTCTCTCTCTCTTTCTCTCTTTCTCTCTTCTCTCTCTCTCTCTCTCTCTCGAT
>WBZZ01005285.1:0-17500 GCA_019918135.1 Paulinella micropora
GCCGGCGGGTTCCGATCATTGCAAAAGTATGTACGGGGCAAGGACTGGAGCTCCTCCGGAGTCAACTGGTGAAGTGCTTGGATTTTTTCCGCTCGTTGTGGGGGCAACTCCATCCAATTGGACGGTAGTTCGTCGACAACACGCAGCTCAACTCGCCATACCTTCCCCGTAGCGTCGACACACTCCATGTGAGCTGGGCGGCCGGGAAGGCCGCCATCGCCATATGCACCGTCAAAGTAAATTCGAGTGAGGTTTTTGGCCTGTAGCATTTCCTCAACCCACTCTCTCTCCTGTGCAGATTGTACTTGGCCAGAGTGCGAATTCCTTCTTCAAGCGAGGGTTGACAAAAGCACCAACGGGCAGCTTTGGAGGCAAATTGCTCGCTGCAAGACAAGAAAAAGTTCAAACAAGTATAAAATCAAGTTGCGCGATGAAAATGATAGAAATTAAAAAAAAAAAAAAAAAAAAAAAAAAAAAAAAAAGCGGTCTGACCGGGCCGATTAACAAAAAAGCTTGATTGGGATCCCCCTTCGGGTCATCGTTGACCCCATGCCACTCCGGCTGAGCGGCGCCCCACGTCTGACTTCCGCAGTCGGCAGAGCGCCGGGTTCCGTTTGCGGATGCGCCAGCCAAGGGTCTAGCGTAGTTCTTGAAGTGTTTGTTCATACACGGACTGTAGAGGGTTTGCCAGTCGTAGTTACAAGTCAGGAGCATAATCACGTATCGCTCCCTCTTCGTTTTGAAGGCCAGCAAGAGTTTGAGTAGCGCTTGAGCGAGATTGGTGTAAGAAAAGGTCGTGTTCCACCCTATTTGCATGACTCTGAAGTCCTGGTCATCGCCATCGTGGCCGTTGCCCCTTGACCATACGATTACTCTGAAACTCACCGTACACGTCGTTGGCCACAACATGACAGCCGAATCCCAGCATCGGCCATGCCACGTTGTCTCCGGCGCCCGTCCCAGTACAAGTTCAGTTTCCAGGCAGGCATTGTCTTGGCCTGCCATAAGCTCCCAGTGAATCATAGCGGCAAGCATCGTGATGTTACTGTTTAACACCCTTGTCCACTGCCCCCTCCAAATAGGCGAAAATAAAGTGCGTGTCAGTAGTGTGGCACGTTGTCATCCCGATGCAAAGGCGGAATACCATTTTGCCTTTGAAATCCTTGGAACGTCGGCGACATGACGGAATCTTCACCGGGGGCTTCATGTCAGTCGAAATGACCAACGAATGCTGGTCATGAGGAGCGCTTTTTTTTTTCTGCCATGCTTCCAGGCGGACCTTTCTGTGCATCTAAATCATACGATTGATATGAGTATTGCGTGATGGAGAGAAACAATTTACCTTGTGGTGCAGCTGATTGCGCCGGCGCCAATCTTGAGCCTCGGCTGTACTCTTGAAACCCCTGGCGTGCTCGGCCGCAAGTTCGGTGCAGATATCGTCCTTAGAGAAATCACCCGCTAAATGTGATAACAAAACAAATAAAGACAGATGTGACGGCCGAAGAAAGCAAACGAGCAAACAAGAATGAAATTAGCACAGAGAAATGGAAATAGATTGTACCTCGCATGAGCGTGACATGTTTGTAGTCTGTGCGCCATACTTCGTTGATGGTATTATCGTCAGGCGGCTGTAGATGATTAACTCGCTGAGAACCACCAAACCGCTGACACGCCTCCTTCCAATGTTCTCGAACGTACCGATGAACTCCCGCGTCGGATGCCATTTCCTGAATCTTCCATTTGCCGTCGGTACAGATTTCCGGGTCGATGGAAAAGCGCTCACAAAGCAGAATCGAGACAATGTCGGAAACCTCAGCTTGGGTACTGTTCAGTTTGATGTAGACTGAGGCGTTGTTGTCGAGAAGCCTGCGTGCCCTTGCCAGCACAGCGTCCCCGATAGCAAATATTCGCTGCCACATTTCTTTACAAACCTCCTCAGTCTGAAAGAAGTACTGGACAGAGCCGGAGGGTGTCGACATAGCTTCCAATTGGCTGTGAACCCAGGTATAGAGCTCTTCTAAGGAAATAGAGCATGTCTTTGCTCTCGCCTCCATCACCTCACGTGTGTCAATGAAAGAATAACATTTCCATTTCGCACAACACACTGATTGAACAATGTGCTCGAGCTCGCCATACGTCATACCCAAATATTTCGCAAAAGCAGCAGGCCGCTGCAATGGGGCCTCGCGCTGATTTCGGCTTTTCATGCGGTATGGTCGAAGTGGGTCCGCTCTCGGCCGTACAACACGCGGAACAGTCAGCTTCATGCTGACGTACAAAGGCAGGTGTGATTCCTTGACTTCATCGACGTTGTAGGCGGGGCGGAAAGGCGGCAGTGCGCCAGTCGAACTCCGCTCAGAACCACCATCCGTATTGCTGGGATCTTCTTCCCACTCAGCCATGATTCCTTCAATTCCCTGTAGTAATGGATCATGCGATGTAAGAATCAGAAATTGAAAGCGAGAAAGAAATGTATGTGAGTATAGCTTTGGAATTAGTGACCTCGGGAGTTCCTGTGGGGACAAACAGCCTCGTATGCGCGTGACCCTCGTCCGTGTGAACTGAGCTGGAATCAGAGTCCGGGGCGGAAGAATCTGAGTCCGGGGCAGGCAAAACCGTGTGCATATCAGTAGCCTGTAATTTTAAAGGTTTTTATGCATATGTGTCAGAGAGAGAGACAGAGAGAGAGAGAAGTAGCAGCTACCCTTTCTCCCTTCACAACTGCATTGTAGGCAAACATAGCAGACTGCCCGTCTCCGAACGCGATGGTGCTCGACCATGCTCCCCGATCATATGGAGTGATCTGGACAACAATAATAGCAAACAAAAAAATCCTTAGATTGACACGGGCGCAAGAATTATTCTGAACGTTGAACTAGATGCGCGCTCAAGAATAACAGTTGTATCAGATGACTGCCGCTTCAAGCTGTTGCCAGAGTCGCAAGGAACTGTAAGCTCATCGCTGAGACTCTCCAAAAGTTTGAGCTTTTTCTCCTCACTCATCGAAACTGACTTTGTCAGCGGCTGAATACTGACAGACAAGCTTCGGATGAGTGCTTCCTTCTCGGACGACGACAGTGAAATTGACTTCGGAGGCAATGGATATTCATCTGGAGGCACAATAAAAAAAAGCTGGCGCCCTTCCGCCCTGTCAAGTGCCCACACAGGAATAGTTTTCCCGAGTTTGAACGATGCAGCGTCCTTCATCCAGTCAGGATGTCCATCGCTGGGGCTAGTAGTTACTGACAAGTTTGGGTTCTCTCGGTACGTGAGAAAAATTTGCTGGTTCTTGCCGACTTCATGTGTCAGTCTCACTACTTGATCCAGCTTGCACACCTTGGCATTAGACGATCTGGTCCGGCCGTTGAAAGCAACACAAGCGCTGTTGAGTAAATGCATAGGATTCCTGCTGTTTTTGCTTATGAAGTCGATAGGCTGCATCCCAACACATAGAGTATTGTAAACTTTCATGGTGTAGTGCTGTGCGAAAACAGCGTCAGTGTCCGGTCCCAAAGGAATTCCGCCAGGGCCCAACTCTCCCAGAGCGAAGCCAGCAGGCAGCGCCGTGTCTGCGAAGACACCAACACCGCCTTTTCCTTCCAAATATCTTACAGATATCGGTGCCTTCCTGGCGGTGTGCAACATACTGGACATGACCACACCTAAAAAAAAAAATCAAGACAGAAACAATTAGAAACAATTAAGAAAAAACAAAAACATCATTTTCTGACGTTTCACGCGAGTGAAGACAAACAGGGACGGCGTTTGGGTAGGAGAGAAATGTAAATGGAACTAGACAGAACAATACATATACATGTGGGTGGGGGGAGGGGGGGGGGGGGTTGGTTGTTGAGCATGTATAATGTAGATCACGAAGAAGAAGGAGAAGAAGAAGAAGAAGAAGAAGAAGAAGAAGAAGAAGAAGAAGAAGAAGAAGAAGAGGAAGAAGAAGAAAAAGAAGAAGAAGCAAACATAGAGAAAAAAAGAAAGAGTAAGAGAGAGAGAAAGAGAGGAAGAGAGAAAGAGAGAGAACCAGGCCTGGTTTGAACCAGGCTGATGACGTGCTGCTCGATGAGGATTGCGGTTGACTATACAACTGCTAAACAAACAAAAAACACAAGAAACGCCATCAGTAGTAGTAGTAGTAGTAGTAGTAGTAGTAGTAGTACTAGTAGTAATAGTAAAAAGGAAAGGAGAAGAAGAACAGGAATAAGAAGAAGGACGAGGAGGAGGAGGAGCAGGGAAAAAAAAAAGAACAAGAATAAGAATAATAATAATAAGAAGAAGAAAGTGTAAATGAGTCTATGTATACACATATGTCTGTACGCATGATTGTTTTGCTGTGCTACTGGAAGAACAGACAGGAAAAAAAAACCATCATGATTCCTGCTTAATATAAGCTTTAAAAATATAAGAAAACATAAAATTATTTACAATTTTTGTATATCAACTGCACACCAACTGCACAAATCTTGGCTAATTTAAAAATTCAATCATGGCCAACGACAAAGGTTTGTGCACAGCTATTATAAAAACAAATACACAAAACAACAAAGCACAGGCATTCCGGCTCAAGTTGAGCTTCAGAAGAGCTGGAAACATAAAATCGTTTACAATACTTTGGTTTCCCCTGCACACCAACTGCACAAATCTTGGCTAAAATTCAAACATGGCCAACGACAAAGGTTTGTGCACTGCTATTATAAAAACAAATACACAAAACAACAAAGCACAGGCATTCCGGCTCAAGTTGAGCTTCAGAAAGAGCCGGAAACATAAAATCGTTTACAATACTTTGGTTTCCCCTGCACACCAACTGCACAAATCTTGGCTAAAATTCAATCATGGCCAACGACAAAGGTTTGTGCACTGCTATTATAAAAACAAATACACAAAACAACAAAGCACATGCATTCCGGCTCAAGTTGAGCTTCAGAAAGAGCCGGAAACATAAAATCGTTTACAATACTTTGGTTTCCCCTGCACACCAACTGCACAAATCTTGGCTAAAATTCAAACATGGCCAACGACAAAGGTTTGTGCACTGCTATTATAAAAACAAATACACAAAACAACAAAGCACAGGCATTCCGGCTCAAGTTGAGCTTCAGAAAGAGCCGGAAACATAAAATCGTTTACAATACTTTGGTTTCCACTGCACATTCAATGCACAAAGTTTTGCTAAAATTCAGACATGGCCGACCCAGAGACTGTATCTTCAGATTGCAACAACGGAGCTGTTTTCTCAGACAAAATTCATTGCAAACGAAAGGCCACACGCAAACAACATAGTGCAAATGTTTTCGTGGCATGGCACCAGCCGGCTGGACAGATAGGCCTCATAATCCAACCAGAAACAAGCGTTTTTGGGCTTGTTTTTGTGCATCGTTTTCTGCTGCCAGACCCAAGAAAAAAAAAAGCAAGATCATTCCGGCTCAAGTTAAGACTCACCAAGAGCAGGAAATATGTTTTCATTTCAAATCTTGCAATAATGTTGGCGTTCTACGTGCAACAACGTGGCGCTCCACTACCTCCTCTCGAGAAAAAATTTGGTGTTGTGGTCGTACTTTGAACAACTTCCCGTAAATTCTACTTCAACCAACTTACCCGCCTTCTCTTGATCCCGCCTACCCGTCGCCAGTGTGTGAGTCTTCACTCTCCCCCGTGTCCAAGTGTGTGAGTCTCACTCTCCCCCGGCCCGTGCCTGTGCCAATGAAATCCCAAGAAGAGAAAAAAGTAGTGGCGAGAACGATCGAGACTGTTCGCAAAAACCGTCTTGGGGAATTGTTTCTTACGATAAATGGAGCTAAGCCTGAGAAAAAGAACTACCTGGCATTTTCGAAGGTCATCATTCCCGAGGAGGTGCACAGGCGTTATGACCTGGCTGCGCGTGACCTTGACACCTTGGTGCCAGGGCACTCGTATACTTACAAACAGGGTGGCAAGCTTGACAAAAATGATGCCCAGCCTTATGACGATGGTCTCGGGGAAGTAGCGGGATTGAAAAGAAACAGGAAACAAACGTCATTTCTGGCCCCTGCAAACGAGTCGGAGGTCACATCTAAAAAGAAAGCCAAAAAGAATGACGGAAGCAACGGCTCTGTTGAAGGGAAAAAGCCTCCGCATGTGGACCCTCCGGCAACGAAGCCCCCTGCCCCGAAGCCTCCTGCCCCGAAGGCGAAGGCGACGAAGGCGACGGCCCGTGCCAAGAAGCCGGGCAGGGAACAAAAAGCTACTACTACTACAACATCATCAGCTACTACTACTACAACATCACCAGCTACAACTACTACAACATCGCCATCTACTACGACTTCAACATCACCATCTACTACTACTTCAACATCACCATCTACTACTACTTCAACATCACCATCTACTACTACTTCAACATCACCATCTAATACTACTTCAACATCACCAACTACTACTACTTCAACATCAACTACTACTACTACTCCCACACCACCATCAACTCCCACACCGAAAGCAGAGGAATCTGATCTACCTCCATGCCCAGATGGAAAGGTGAGGGTCTGGGAGACGCCCACTACCTTCACGTTTGCTTCCGGCAAGAAATATCAGGACTGGTATACATACATATACACACATACATAGATGCATACATACAAACATACAAACATTCATACATACATACTTCTTCTTCTTCTTCTTCTTCTTCTTCTTCTTCTTCTTCTCCCCTCCTCCTCCTCCTCCTCCTCCTTCTTCTTCTTCTTCTTCTCTTTTCTGTTCTTCTTCTTCTTCTTCTTGTTTCTCTTCTTCCTCTTCTTCTTCTTCTTCTTCTTCTTATATTTTCTATTGTTGTTGTTGTTCTTCTTCTTCTTCTTCTTCTTCTTCTTCTTCTTCTTCTTCTTCTTCTTCTTCTTCTTCTTCTTCTTCTTCTTCTTCTTCTTCTTCTCTTTTCTGTTCTTCTTCTTCTTCTTCTTCTTCTTCTTCTTCTTCTCTTTTCTGTTGTTGTTGTTGTTGTTGTAACTTGTTGTTGTTGGACTGGTATACATACATATACACACATACATCCATACATACAAACATACAAAGATTCATACATACATACATACTTCTTCTTCTTCTTCTTTTTCTTCTTCTTCTTCTTCTTCTTCTTCTTCTTCTTCTTCCTCTTCTTCCTCTTCTTCTTCTTCTTCTTCCTCTTCTTCTTCTTCTTCCTCTTCTTCTTCTTCTTCTTCTTCTTCTTCTCTTTTCTGTTGTTGTTGTTGTTGTTGTTGTTCTTCTTCTTCTTCTTCTTCTTCTTCTTCTTCTTCTTCTCTTTTCTGTTCTTCTTCTTCTTCTTCTTCTTCTTCTCTTTTCTGTTGTTGTTGTTGTTGTTGTTGTTGTTGTTGTTGTAGCTTGTTGTTGTTGGACTGGTATACATACATATACACACATACATAGATACATTTTATTACATACAAACATACAAACTTTCATACATACATACATACTTCTTCTTCTTCTTCTTCTTCCTCTTCTTCCTCTTCTTCCTCTTCTTCTTCTTCTTCTTCTTCTTCTTCTTCTTCTTCTTCTCTTTTCTGTTGTTGTTGTTGTTGTTGTTGTTGTTCTTCTTCTTCTTCTTCTTCTTCTTCTTCTTCTTCTTCTTTTCTGTTCTTCTTCTTCTTCTTCTTCTTCTTCTTCTTCTTCTTCTTCTTCTTCTTCTTCTTCTTCTCTTTTCTGTTGTTGTTGTTGTTGTTGTTGTTGTTGTTGTTGTAACTTGTTGTTGTTGGACTGGTATACATACATATACACACATACATAGATACATACATACAAACATACAAACTTTCATACATACATACATACTTCTTCTTCTTCTTCTTCTTCTTCTTCTTCTTCTTCTCCCCCTCCTCCTCCTCCTCCTCCTCCTTTTCCTTCTTCTTCTTCTTCTTCTTCTTCTTCTTCTTCTTGTCTTTTCTGTTGTTGTTGTTGTTGCTGATGTTGTTGATGTTGGGACGGGGGGAAGCTTGCTGTTGAAGCTGACGACGGACGACAACAAGGTCCGGGAGGGAGCCTTGGTACTCAACGTCAGGCTGACCAAGTACCACGATTTTCTGTTGGGCCCCAAGACGCAAGTGGAAACCTGCGAATGGGAAACAGCAAGCGCTCCTGGGTCTCTCTCCCCCCCCCCCCCCCTCTCTCTCTCTCTCTCTCTCTCTCTCTCTCCCCCCCTCTCTCTCCCTCCCCAGTCCCACCCTCACGCCATCCACTGTCCCTTGCAGGCTAGCCTTGATCTTTCCACCGGATTGGCGCAAAAAGGGTCAAGCCGACAGAAACCGAGGTAAAAATTCCTTCTGCCTCTCTCTCTCTCTCTCTCTCTGACAGGTCTCTCTCTCTCTCTCGCCCTCTATCTCTCTAATAGTATTTCTGTCATTGTCTTCCTCTCCCACCCCCCCTTTTTTTTATTCTTTCTTTCTTCTTCTTTTTCTTCTTCTTCCTGCAGTGTCTCTCTCCCCCCCCCCCACCTCTCTTTCTCTCTCTTTTGTTGTTAATATTGTTGTTATTATTTATTGATTTGTTGTTAATTTATTCTTTCTTTCCTCAATTTAGGCACCAAACGCTACATCATGGCCGTTCGGGAAGTCGACACCACCGGGGACGGGGTTGCAGACTCGAAGCATCTGCAGCTGCTGGGCTTTTACGTTTTCAACTACAAGCGCTCCGTCTACCTTGGAGATTCACCCTTGGACTTCGACAAAGATATAGCCCCCTTGTTTAAGCCGTACGTTGGGAATCCCACCATCCCCCCCCTTCTTCGCAAGTGGAGAAAGCTGGAGTTCCTTCTGGCGGACTGTGCTGCCGAAGCAAATGTACATACACACATTCTTTCTTTTCCTTCCTTTCTTTTTCTTTCTTTCTTTCTTTATTTTTTCTTTCTTTTTTTCTTTCTTTTTTTCTTTTTTTCTTTCTTTCTTTCTTTTTTTCTTTCTTTGTCTTTACCTCTCCCCCCCCCCCCACCTTGTCGTTTAGAAACTCCCCAAGTCCAACTCCGCCGCCGTGACTATGCCGCGAAATTCTCTCAGGGTCAAAAACCTCAAAAATGGTCAGGCTGTTTCTTGCCTTGCCTCGCAAGTCTGAGTTTTATGTGTGTGTATATGCAGAAACTACTGCAGGCATGGACGGAGACGAGGAGGAGGTCGAGGAGGTTATAATGCCGGAGCCAGCAACCAAAAAGCCCAAGACCAACAACAAAAGTAAGGAAACTCATTTGATTTTCGTCCATCGTTGCATATTGCTGCTGCATTTATGTCCGGACTTTATGGTGTGTGTCAATTATGTGTAGAAACTCCGTCGGGGGGCAAGAAGCCCAAAGACAAGTCCAAGTCTGTGAGTAAGGTAAAGCTTCTAATATTACATAATCTCACATAATCTGCTTTAGCTTTCCGTATGCAAACGCTGTTCGCTTTTATTTCTGCAAATACATTGTGGGTGCAGAAGGCGGAGGAGGAGGAGGAGGAGGAGGAGGGAGGAGAAGCGCCTGCCTCCCTTACCGCGGGCCAGGTTGAAGCCATGCTAGCGATCGCACTAGGCAAGCACACTCAGAACATAACTAAGTTGTTAGAAGACAGACAGCAGCAAGAACGGGAAAGACAGGCAAAAGAAGCACAGGAAAAAGAACAAGAAGAAAAACAAAAGCAAAAAGCAGAACAAACAAAACACAATAAGATAAAGGGTAGTAAGAAAAATACTCCACGTGTGCAAGAGGCAGATGAGGGCGAGGCAGAGGATGGTGAGGATGAACCGGTTGAGAAGAAAATCACCAAAACCGGCAACAAACCACAACCTCCAGCAATTGACAAGGAGGATCTGTTGGAGAGAATGGTAGAGAGATTGTGTGAGAGGGTAGGCATAGCGGTCACGTCCGGATCCCCTGCACGCAGCACCGCTGCCAGCACTGTCACCAACTTGCCAGCCTCGCCCGCCGGAGGCAACCCATACTTTGATTTCGCCTTGGCGTCCATGGCAATGCGGCGCTCGTAAAGGTACTCGGTCGCTGCATGTTGCCTTAAATATTTTGTCTGTTTATGTAGGCGACACTGAAGGCTATGTGATGGTGGGGGCTGTTAGTCAGTCAGATCAAGTTCAAATCCAACAAGAGCTAGCTGTCTTGGATGGGCAGCTATTTTTTTACCTTGAAAACAAGTAGAAATACAAACATCGCCGCTTATGCCGCTTTGTGCCTTCCCTTTTTTGTCGGTGCCTTGACTTGGGTTAGCGTTCGCTGTGTGACCGTGACAGCACGCACGCCCAAGTCAAGTCACAAAGTCATTCTATATGGCTGACAATAAGTGAAATGTCAGGAAATAATGATAATTTAGTAATTATATCGATTGTCTGCCATTTTACGCTGATTTTGTAGCAGAGGACGCACGACTATGCTCTGACTTGGGTGTAGTTGTGTAGTACACTGCTGGGTCAGTGCAAGTCTGCGCCCGTGGCTCCAAGTCCGTAAACATTCTTAGAATGAGCTCAGACTGCAATAGTAAATAGTTGCAAACATTAAAAACATGTTTTCCTGCATCGCCCTTGAATTTGCTATCAAAACCCGCTGATTTGACATGTACGAAAACTCGAAAAATACGTATGTCAGACAGGTCCGGACCGCCTCCGGAGTACTGTTGAAGTGAAGTCAAAGTCAGTCTAAATTAATAAAAACATGTTTTAATATCGTTTTAATAAGTTTTCCTAGCATCGGCATCGTTTCTACACGTATCCTGAGAGTTTTGAAAAAACCAGCCAAAACCTTAGAAAATTTGGGAAAAAATGGGATCCCAAAGTTACGCGATTCCTTTGTTAGATAGCCTGGTCCCCGTGCAGCAGCGCGCCGTTGGAGCCCAGTGACACCAGGCTCGTGCTGGCTGGCAGCGAGCTCGGCAGCGAGAAATTGCTTTGGGACATTTCGTACGTGCTCGGGTTGTACTGCAGCACCATCTGGCCTGAACCGCTCGCCTGGCCCGACCTCACCGGCCTGATGGTGGTCGAACCACCCGTGCTAACAGTCATGTCCGCACCGCTCGCGTTCAGCACGATCGCGTTTGTTGCAGGTACCGACAGGGCGTTATCGCACCCGCCAATCGCAATGCTGTCCGCACCCAACACGGTGCCTGCCTGTGACCCGATAGCTACGGACCGCGCTCCTTGGTTTGTAGTGCCCGCATAATATCCTACCGCTATGGACCGCGCCCCTTGGTTGGCATTACCCGCCATCTCGCCTATCGCCACTGCATAGCCGCCTTGGCTCTCGCTTCCAGCATTATCTCCTACTGCGACAGCGCCCGAGCCTTGCACAGCCATCCCAGTATAATCGCCTATCGCTATGCTGGCTGCCCCTTGCTTCATGTCCCCGCCAGCCAGGTAGCCTACAGCGAGCGCGCCGCTAGCCTGCCGGAAGAGATCCTCTATCGTCTTGGTGTTGATCACGCCCGTTTCCTTCACCAGTATGCCGCTAGTGACGGGCATGGGCAAGAAGTCGCCCTCCGCGTAGCTCATTGCCCCGTCCGCCCCGGCAGCCAACAGCTTCGTACTTGCAGGAAGCGAGGCCGGCAGCTTGAGTGCACAAGAACCACTGGAAGGAGCCGAAAGCGTGCTGTTGCCGCCAGCCCCTGTCAGCGTGAGCGTCGACGAGTTCACAAGGTTAGCCAGCGAGGTCCCGTGCGGGTTGTTGGTAGCAGTCAAATGGCTGCTTAGACCCGTCACGCCGTCCGGATCGACCGTCACCAGCTGCGCGGTCGAGGCGGGCAGAGGGTTAGGCAGCCTCGCGAGATGTCTGGGATCGTTGTAACCGTAAAGTCGGTGTCCATGAGCACGATTGCGCCATTGCCGCTAGGAGCCAAAGCAGGCTGCTTGAGCGTCCTGTCCTTGACCGCAAAGATCGAGCCGTCTGGATCCATAGTCACGATGCAGTCGTCTTGGGTAGGCATGATCGACGGGAACTTCACCGCTCCTGCCACCTGATGGTCGACGTACGCCTTGGGCGCCAGCTGTGAGGCCTTGGTGGGGTAACTAGTGTTCTCGAGGCAGCCGGCATTGTACAGCCGGTAGTCGAAGGCCAGGCTCCGCATGTACCAAACCCCCGCCACATTGTTCTTGGTACAGATTACACGCAAGTACCTGGCGTAGTCAGCTGCTGCCGCCGGCGTGAACGTGCGCAGGCTGTCGCCGACAAAGGTCTGGGCGGTCTGGCTGTCCCAAGTGAACCACCGGCTGCCGTCCGCGCTATAAGCGACTATCCAATCTCTGGGCGCTGTGATGGCGCCGGCGGACGTGATGTGGTACGCAGTGACTTTGGCGTGCTGGCCCAGATCGAGCTGGAGCCACGCGCCTACCACCGTGAGATTATTGACCACCGTCTCGATCATGCCAATGTAGTTGTTGCCGCTGTAGCTGTCGGGAGCGGTTGTGCCCCACAGGGTCGAGAAGTCACTGTCAAAGGCAAGGTAGGCTTGAGCGGAATTGCTAGAGGCCGAGGCCACAAAGCCAGCGGAGCTGTTAGAAGTCATCCCGGCCGGCTGGTTAGTTTTCGCTTCCGTGTCCAGGGTCAGGGTAATCAGGTCGGCTAGATCGACCAAGTGCGGGTTGCCGGAAGTAGTCAGTCTGTGAGCGGTATTGAGGGCTACCGCCTCGTTCGCGGCCACTCCGCCCGCTGCCCATTTTACACCCCCGTCACCATCCGAAACGAGGACATCACCGTTCTGTCCGTCGACCGGCAGCACAAAGTCGTCGGTCGCACCGTCCAAGCGACGGCGCTTGTACGACCTGGCCACTTCCATTTTGCACACCCCTTTGCTGCTTTAAGAGAACAAGAGAATAAGTTTTTTTAAATTATTTTACAGAATCTCGTCCAGGAAATTGTCTACGAAGCGCATCCGCTCCGCCCAAGTATCTCCGCCGGGGACGTCTCGCGCGGGGTTGATGCAGGCGCCGTCGCCGTAGGGTCTGCAGACGAGCGAGGCCAGGTCCTTGGGTTAGCCTCTTTTCCCGGTCCCTGACCAATACAGCTGGCCTTCAAAGAAGCAGGCGCCACACGTAGGACAAACAGCTAGCATTATCGACCACACTTGTAAAGCACTTTAATGATAAAGCTAAGAAGAAAAAAACAGATGGAATTATCGTGAACCCACTTGGCCAGTAAGATTTTACATCCCTATACACGCGCAGAGCCAGATTCCGGCGGCTAGCCAAGTGCGCCCCCCCCCCCCCCCTAAAACCAGTTGTCGTCAATAGGGGGCGGTGCACCACCCGCCGCACCTGCTGCGTTTTTCTTTTTGCTTTTTTAAAAAGGGTGGCTACAGCCCTCCCTGAAAAACCAAACTCCGGGCCAGTCGTCAGAAATTTGATCTCTACGGCAGAATTTTTAACGACTGGTCCACACTTTGGTGGCACCCTCCGCCTACTTCCCGGGAATTCAGCCCTTTTTCCCAGAGTAGAGGCCAGTCGTCACAAATTCTTATCTATACTGCGAATTTTCATCGACTGGTCCACGCGGCACCCCTCCTGGAATTCAGCCTCTCCCAACGTCGGGGCCAGTCGATGCAAATTCTATCTCTATAGGCGAATTTTCAACGACTGGTCCAGCCTGCAGGGTGCCACCCCTCCGCCTACTTCCAGGGAATTCCGTCACTCTTTTTTTCCACCCCACCCACCCCGCTATTCCCGTCATTTTTTCCACCTTCTGGACCAGTCGTCACCGGCCAGACCCTATACATACTGAGTTCTCACGACTGGCCTCGACCGTATTTTTTTTCACAGAGGAGGTGGCACCGGGTCCACTATCTAACGGCTAAGTGGCACACCCACCGTTGTATCAGTAGTTTTTTACCATCCCGGATCAGTCGTCACCGGCCAGGCCCTATATATACTGAGTTCTCACGACTGGCCTCGACCGTAAAATTTTCGTGAAGGTGGCGCCACCCGGGGCCCACTACGTAACGGCTAAGTGGCACACACCAACCGTTATACCCGTAGTTTTTTACCTTCCGGGCCAGTCGATACAAACAAGCTTATATACAGACTAGGTTCCCACGACTGGTCTCGACCGTAACTTTTTCAGGGAGGAGGTGGCACCCGCGTCCACTATGTAACGGCTAAGTGGCAAACCCACCGTTATACCCGTAGTTTTTTTACCTTCAGGGCCAGTCGATGGAAACATACCTATATAGGAGCCAAGTTCCCACGACTGGTCTCGAACGTTCTTTTTTCTGGTGGGAGGTGGCACCCGCGTCCACTATCTAACGGCTAAGTGGCACACCCACCGTTGTATCCGTAGTTTTTACCCTCCCGGACCAGTCGTCACCGGCCAGACCCTATATATACTGAGTTCACACGACTGGCCTCGACCGTATTTCTTCACGAAGGTGGTGGCACCCGCGCCCACTGTGTAACGGCTAAGTGGCACACCCACCGTTATACCCGTAGGTTTTTACCTTCCGGGCCAGTCGATGCAAACATACCTATATAGGAGCCCAGTTCTAACGACTGGTCTCGACCGTTCTTTTTCAGGCAGGAGGTGGCACCCGCGTCCACTATGTAACGGCTAAGTTGCAATCGCCGCTTAGCCGTTAGGTAGTGGGCACCGGTACTCCCACCCGTCCCCTCTTTTTTACCTTCCGGGCAAGTCGATGCAAACAGACTTATATAGGGGCAGGGTTCCCACGACTGGTCTCGACCGTTCTTTTTTCTGAGAGGAGGTGGCACCCTGGTCCACTGCGTAACGGCCAAGTGGCAGTCTCCGCTTAGCCGTTACGTAGTGGGTTCCGGTGTCCCACCTTTTCCCTTCTTTTTTTACCTTCCGGGCCAGTCGATGCAAACATACTTATATAGGAGCCAAGTTCCCACGACTGGTCTCGACCGTTCTTTTTCAGGTGAGGGGTGGCGATGATAGCCAGGGTAAGGGGGGGGGGGGATGGTATCCAGTGTCGGGGTAGCCAGGGTAAGGGGGGGGGGGGGGTAGCCAGTGTCGGTGTAGCCGAGGTAGGGGGGGGGGTAGCCAGCGTCTGGGTAGTCAATGTAGGGGGGGGGGGGGGGGGGCAGCGGACTCCTTGGCTGGACTACTGACAGCAGGAGATGAACTCTCTGCCGCTTTTCGTGCCCGCTTAGGAATTTTGGCAACAGGCCCCTTAGTGTGGCTACTAACAGCAGGAGATGAACTCTCTGCCGCTTTTCGTGCACGCTCAGAGGACCATTGGCAGGACTACTGACAGCAGGAGATGAACTCTCTGCCGCTTTTCGTGCCCGCTTAGGAATTTTGGCAACAGACCCCTTAGTGTGGCTACTAACAGCAGGAGATGAACTCTCTGCCGCTTTTCGTGCACGCTCAGAGGACCATTGGCAGGACTACTGAGCAGGAGATGAACTCTCTACCGCTTTTCGTACCTGTTCGATCGCTAGCTTTTTACGCAAAATAATTCGTGGTCGGTATTAATCCAAAAAATAAAGAGACCCGCACTTGTGGGACGGGTCCGGTGCCACCGCCCACCATAAAATTTTTTATTGCAGATTCTGATAGCGCGTGGCCTGAACAGTCGAATGCCACTTTTCCCGACTTGAAAGGATCAAGATCGAATGCAGGGGAAAGCCGCAAAGTTTGGCTTCCAAAAAAACCCAGAATCCTGCCACCTGGAAAATCAGGTCTTTCCTGGCACCCGACGCCACCCGACGTGATACGGCCGAAACAGGCAACATCAGGGGACATTTCGGCATTGCCAAAATCGCACACACTATTGCCTTTTTGCACAGGTGGCACCTGTGACCGCAAAAATGCATATAACACCGCTGGTGGCACCACCGACTGTAATTACACTAGTTGTGGATGTGGATAACCAAATGCCATTTTCCCTGTACGGATCGTGACAAAAAGGCAATAGATTATCCCACTAGGGCAAAAATGGCATTTTGTTTTATCAGGCTTAATGTATGTATGTATGTATGTCTAGTATGTATGTCTAGTATGTATGTATGTATGTATGTATGCATGCATGCATGCATGCATAGGCATGCATGCAAGTACTCACGCATGCATGTATGTATGTATGTATGTGTATGTATGTATGTATGTATGTATGTATGTATGCATGCATGTATGCATGTATGCATGCATACATGCATGCATGCATGTATGTTATGTATGTTATGTATGTATGTATGTATGTATGTATGTATGTATATATATATATATGTATTTATGTATGCATGCATGGCAGGCAGGCAGGCATGCATGCATGCATGCATGCATGCATGTATGTATGTATGTATGTATGTATGTATGCATGCATTCATGCAATGATGTATGCATGTATGTATGTATGTATGTATGTATGTGTGTGTATGTGTGTATGTGTGTGTGTGTGTGTGTCTATGTATGTATGCATGTATGTATGTATGTATGTGTGTATGTATGTATGTATGTATGTATGTATATATATGTACGTATGTATGTATGTACGTATGTATGTATGTATGTATGTATATATGTAGGTATGTAGGTATGTAGGTATGTAGGTATGTAGGTATGTAGGTATGTAGGTATGTATGTATGTATGTATGCATGTATGTATGTATGTATGCATGTATGCATGTATGTATGTATGCATGTATGTATACATGTATGTATGCATGCATCCATGCATGTATGCATGCATGTATGCATGCATGTATGTATGCATGTATGTATGTATGTATGCATGCATGCATGCATGCATGTATGTATGTATGTATGTATGTATGTATGCATATGTATGCATATGCATGCATGCATGTATGCATGTATGTATGTATGTATGCATTTATGTATGTCTTGTGTTTGTGTGTGTATGTATTTGTGTGTGCATATATATATATATATATATATATATATATATATATATATATATATATAGAGAGAGAGAGAGAGAGAGAGAGAGTACATGTAACCGTGCACAAGTATGTATATTATATAATTGTCTGTATGTATCGATATCGATAATAATATCTATGTACGTATGTATATGTATATATATATATATATATATATATATATATATACAATGTACATGTATAAAGAGACAGAACAGTAGGCCAGGAAAGAAGAAAAATACGTATCAAAAAGTACGTACGCAGGCATGAAAAACTTATGTTAATGTATGACAATGTTCGTGATGAATACCTAAAAGAAAGGACCATCAACAAGATAGATTTCTCAAAAGATTGGCAAAAAGCCGACCAAAATATTTGTGCAAAAAGCAAGACAACATGGGTAGTGAATAAATAAAATAATAAAAGCAGAAAAAATAAACGTAGAAGATGGAGTATGTATGAAACAAAATGTAGAACAACCAAAAAAAATCGACAGTACATAATCAACACTGCACTGTGTATGCGTTTATGGAGATTTCCTTGCAAGAATGTACAGGGAGACTATTAAACATATATACTTTGAGTTAGAATGTAGTCTGTAGTTATGTACAGACGAAAAGTAGAGAACTGTGTTCATAACATAACACAAGACAGGAATGGT
>WBZZ01005285.1:22500-25000 GCA_019918135.1 Paulinella micropora
AGACGCAGCAAACATAAGACAGGGACATCCTTTACACAACCTTCTCAAGATCATGCATAAAGGTGACATACATATACATACATACATACATACATACATACATACATACATGGCATATTTTTGATACATAAATACATACATACAAAGAGAGAGACCTCAGAGAGAGAGAGAGAGAGAGAGAGAAAGAGAGGGAAAGAGAGAGATACACATACATATTGATACATACATACATACACTATGTACGTATATGAGACAGGACAGAAGCGTCTTCCCAATACAAGATTCGCATCGTCTCAGACACTGACTGATATTGCTTGCAAACATACTTGGATTGTCAAGAGACAGCTTTGTGTATGCGATATCACACGCCAAGGTCTATCTATCTATCTATCTATCTATCTATCTATCTATCTATCTATCTATCTATCTTGTCGGTTTATACTAGACTGTCGAACAGTCTCGAAACTCCATCTGCTTACTGGGTCCTCTGTAATGGAGGTGGGAGCTCGTTCTGCAAGGGGCGCTTATGGAACGAGCCCTGACCCCGCCTGGTTCTAGGGAGGTTTTGGTATCGCCTGTATCAGTCCCTTCCGTGCAAACATCACGGCTTAGCTGGGCATCGGGTCAATACTTAACAGACTTCCTTGGTTGACGAAATCAGAAGCTCCTTTTTTCTGACATTAGTCGATATCTCATCTATCTATCTATCTATCTATCTATCTATCTATCTATCTATCTATCTATCTATCTATCTATTTATCTATCTATCTATCTATCTATCTATCTATCTATCTATCTATCTATCTATCTATCTATCTATATATCTATCTAGGCAAGCACAAACGCGCTAAGAATAATTCACAGGCTGAGAATGTACCATGCCCTCAAGGGGCAAGCTGCTTGCAGCAAACACGTCTGAGAACGATCACTGTCACTACCTATGGTGAACACGATCCACTCTGCATGCAGTACGCTTCAGAGTACAAAATACCCCAAGAACTATCTCCTCGCCTTCATTGTTGGGTACATTATTACATTCACACCTACAACATCATTACATACAATGCATTCATGAATAATATTATATACATATATAAACATATATATACATACTGACAGCAATAGCTATTTGTGTGTGTGTCTGTTTTTTGTTTGTTCAGATACAAAATGCTTGGCGAGGCGGAGTAGACATATCAGTGGTGCGCGATGCTTTGGTTTCGGAACATCACGAGATTTTTAGCCTTTGCGGTCCACCGCCGCGCCCATCTTGTGCATGGAAACCGGAATACATAAGATGCTGTGCATTCTCTCCATCTGCTGATATGTTTCGCAATTATGTGCGAGACCAGAATGCAATGTGGAGTTTGGACAAAGACGATTTCATCGCAACAAGGAAATTGCTAGCTGGCACTGCTAATGTGAAACATCAACTTCGCCAGCCGAAATGCGACTGTCCAAGACCACACGACAAACGGCAGCATGACCAGTGCGTGAACAGGAAATGTATAAGTTTTCGTTCTATGTGGATGGCGCCGTGGCAGAAGAAGTTTTTGGAAGCCAACAAGTCAAGAAGGACTTTCTTCCTGGATGGGACGGGTCAAGTGAACCATTATGGCTATATGCTATACACTATCATGATGATCTCAACGGTATTTATGTATGCATATATATATATATATATATATATATATATATATAGTTTTGTACTGACATATAGCATAATTACATATGCAGGACACCAGAAAAGGAGTTCCTGTTACACACATGGTAATTGGAAGAACAGAAGCTCAAGATATTGCTGATTTCCTGGACTTCGTGCGAAAGGAAGAGCAAGATTTCTATCCTGAACTTTTGGTTATTGATAAATGTGATATGGAGGCGAAAGGTGCAGAGATGTTTGCGAAGAAACACAATTTGAATATTAAGATCTTCATTTGTTTCTTTCATTGTGCCCAAGCAATACGCAGGTATGCTCGTGCATTGACTTGCATGTGCAATATATGTGCATATTGTAACAGATGGCTCACTACATCCAAGAACAGGTTTCCGCAGGATGATGTGGATGATGTGATGAAAATGATCCGCAAGCTTCACTATGCAAAGTCTGCAAGGGAGTACCTCGAGCTTAAGGATCTGTTTCTCCAGTGGATATCCAAGGTTGACAAGAAACGTAATTCTGCGTTCCATACATACATGCAGAATGAGTGGTTCACCGGCTTCTGGGCGGAGCGCTGGCAACGGTGCTATGTACCGAGAATTCATGACTTCGTTTTTTTTACCAACAACTACATCGAGTCGTGGCATAGCATTTTGAAAACATTGGTAACAAGTTCATACATATACACTCGCATTATCTTACGTACATGCATACATACATACATACATACATACATACATACATACATACATACATACGTACATACATACATACATACATACATACATACATACATACATACAGTGTGTGATTCAACAGGCATTGCGAAACAAAAAGAATCTC
>WBZZ01005285.1:32500-55000 GCA_019918135.1 Paulinella micropora
CTGTTGGTTGGTTCAGGCACGTATTGCCTTTTTGTCCCATAGGGTCCAAATACAGTGATATAGCCGAATACTGTGATATGTTACAAAAAGGCAGTGATATGTGACAAAAAGGCAGTGATATATACATAGTCCGGTCGGCCACAAACCTGAACCTAAGCTGGTCCGTTTCGTCACCAAACCTCTATCATAATCTTCGACCCAAGCAAGACCAGAAGTGACTAGACGAACCTATTGACATTTTTCCAATTGCCACATCTTGCGGTCAATTTCCCGGAAATTTACCGCGCCGCAAAACAGGCGAAATTTTCTTGCTTTTTTACTCACTCTGATTTTTTGCCCTCAGGTCACTTACTTACTTACTCACTTACTTACTTACTTACTTACTTACTTACTTACTTACTTACTTACTTACTTACTTACTTACTTACTTACTAACTTTACTTTACTTTACTTACTTACTCACTTACTCACTTACTTACTTACTTACTTTACTTTACTACTTTACTTACTTACTCACTTACTTACTTACTTACTTTACTTTACTACTTTACTTACTTACTTACTTACTGACTTTACTTACTTACTAACTTACTTACTTTACTTACTTTACTTACTTACTTTATTTTACTTTACTTTACTTTACTTACTTTACTTACTTACTTACTTACTTACTTACTTACTTACTTACTTACTTTACTTACTTGACTTACTTTACTTACTTGACTTTACTTACTTACTTACTTACTTACTATTTTTAAGCTCTTGTTATTTGCCCTTAGCTTTGTTCTTATTGTCGCTATGAGGTCCCGTTTTTTTTGTCGGTCGTCGGCCTTCTGCTTCTTCTCCTGTTGCTTGTTCGGCTTCGTGAATGTGAATTTATCGCCGTTTTTGTGTATGTATGGATAATATTTAATATAAGTCGTTTTGCCTGCTTCTATAATCTTTTTGTTCGGCGGGCGGTCTATGTTTACCATTTTTAGAAAATTCTGTTTTATATTTTGATTAATAATTTTATATATAGAAAAAAAAATTAAAAAAAAATGTATTTGTTTAATATTGCCCCTTGTGTTTTTAAGTGTCAGCGGGCCGTTATTTCCCTGTTTAAGGGGCCGACTTAGAAACCATAAACAATGTATTAAATTAAAAGGACTTCTTCTTCGTTGCAGTCCTTGATAAACTTTTTTTAATATGGTAATAACCGCATATCGGCTTTTGTCTTGCTTAGCCCGTGTTTTAATTTCTACGATTAACTCATAAATACATTTTTTTTTTTTGATGCTGGTAAATCTGATTTTTCACAGCGAACACTAATAATATTATTTTTTCTTGTATAGACGGGCAAATATGTATCGGGTACAATTTCGCCTAATTTCTTTTCTATTTTTGTTAGCTCGTCGCAGGTTTTCTTGTCTATTGTCTCATTAGTGATAAAGCACATATTGCCGTAAATATCCTTTTTAAGATATCTCGCCGTAATCGTTTTAGACATTTTGATATATATTATTAATTTAAAAAGTTGAAATAGAAAAAATAATAAATAAATATTATATCATATTTTATATAAAGAACAAAAACTGCAAAAAATGGCGAAATACGAATGTTTGAAATGTGGCAATAAATTTAAATCAATATCTAATTTTACGCACCATTTAACACAAGAAGAAAACGACGACCTAAAAAAGAAGGTAGAAGCATTAAAAAAACAGCTCGCTTCACTCTCGGCGGATTACCACGAACTCGCGGAAGTTTTAGAAGCAACAATTAAAAAGGCTAAGCAATTTAAAGACGAAAGGAACGAGGCATATGAAGTATTAGACAGACACAGAAAGCGGGGTATTTATACAGATGATGAATTTAAGGCGGATGACGACCACCCCATTATATACCCCGCACCACGAACGGGGGCATTATTTTATATTTTCAGCCATAAGGGCTATAACCGCTTAAAAATTAAACATAACTCGGGGCAAATAAAGAAAATAGAAGGAATAAAGGACAAATTAACCACAAAAGAAAAAGAATTAAAGAAGCTTCAACGGGCTAAAAGCAACGAAAAAGACAACTTAGAAAAATTAAAAAAATTATATTTATCAGCACTAGCAACAATAAAAAGCAATGAAGCAACCATAAAGGAATTAAGGGAAAGAGTGCAAAAAAAGGACGACACGGCGGACAGCTCGGCGGACATTATAGACGACACGGCGGACGATACGGAGGACGACACAGACGACACGGCGGCAACGGTAGGCAATATGGCGGCAACGGTAGGCAATACGGCGGACGGCTCGGTGAGCATTACCGCGGACGACAAAAAATATTATATGATTTTGAGATATTAAACAAATTCTCTAAAAACCTTATTTACGAAAGGACGGGACGAAAACCCCTTTATATTTCTATATACTACTTAACAACCCTAAGGGGCTTAGACTGTTATTTTTTAGAGGTGTTCGGCCTATCGCTCGCGGAGTTTATAGAGATATTCAACAAATTAAAGGCCCTACGGTTAAATATAGCACATCCACATATAAAAAAATTAGATTATGATATAATTAAAACCGTTATTAATCGCTATCAATACATAAAATGAGGTTTTGTATAAGGTCTTTTATGCGGTGATTAATGGCCCTTACTAATAGCTCATTATCACGGCCCGCGGTTCTTATTAACTCTCTGTATTTATTAAATATCTCTTCTAACTCTTCGGCGGGGTCTGTGTCGTCATCGTTTAAACGGTCTATTGTCTCGCTGAATACATCTATTCTTTTTTTGTTTTTGTTCATTCGTCGGCACGGCTCGCAGTTCTTAAACCGTTTCGTTTTATCGGTCAAGAAGTCGCAGCCGCACTTATAGCAATTTTTGAAAATCAATTTTTCGGCGGTCTCTAAGTCGCCCGCGGAGTAGTCTATGATCAGTTCTAAATCGTCGTCGCCCGTTGGTGGTCTCGGCGGTGGTGTTCGCGGTCGGCTTCTCGGTGGTTTCGGGGCGGGTGTTGCGGGTAGCGGTGGGGCCGTTAATATAGACATCTTATATATATTATCATTAAGACAATTATTTAGAACGGTAAAATATTTTATATCCCATATTCGGCCCGTAATATGTATTTTAATAATAAAAACTCTAACTCATATTTTTTTTAAAATTCAGCGGGGCTGTTCGTCTCCCGCATTGAATAAAGAATTTTCAAGCGGTTTAAGATATTTAATAATATTTCGTCGTGATTGGTCATATTTCTTTATGTTTTATATTCTCTCGTGGTAATCTGTCTTTAAGCAAAGATACCGCCCGCGGGTGTGATTTTCTACAAGGTGCTTTAATAACTGCTCTAATTTCTGTTTATAAATATTTATCTGTTTTTGCTCGTGTTCAATGTTCTTTATTATTATTGAAACTTGATTAATTAAAATAAAATCGGCTTTTCGTATTATGCGGGCTTCTTCTTCTTTTGATAACTGCGGGGCGGTCTGTTTCGCCTCTTCTCGCTGTCGTCGCTCTCTGTTCGCCTTATTTAGTGCGGATAGCCTCGCTTTGTGCTTCTGGTAGTATGTGGCCCTATATTCGGCCCTTTTCTCGGCCGATACACTGCGGGCACGATTTAAACAGGCCTTACAGAGCAAAAACGGGGCCCCCGTATTATCTAAAATAACTTCTTTTTTTTTACAAGTCTTTAAGGCACATTTAAAAGTATCAAGTATTAACGGCGGGGCGGGTTGTTGCTGTGCGGGCGGTTGCTGTGCGGGTTGTATGTCCATAATTGGTATTTAAATCTTATTTTTGGTTTTATGTAATCTTAGACAAAAAAAATAAAACAATAATTAAAACAAGACAGGAAAGCAAAACAACCGAAAAAAGCTTTAAAAATACTAAAATAAGATAGATATCTTATTTTAGTATTTTTAAAGCTTTTTTCGGTTGTTTTGCTTTCCTGTCTTGTTTTAATTATTGTTTTATTTTTTTGTCTAAGATTACATAAAACCAAAAATAAGATTTAAATACCAATTATGGACATACAACCCGCACAGCAACCGCCCGCACAGCAACAACCCGCCCCGCCGTTAATACTTGATACTTTTAAATGTGCCTTAAAGACTTGTAAAAAAAAAGAAGTTATTTTAGATAATATGGGGGCCCCGTTTTTGCTCTGTAAGGCCTGTTTAAATCGTGCCCGCAGTGTATCGGCCGAGAAAAGGGCCGAATATAGGGCCACATACTACCAGAAGCACAAAGCGAGGCTATCCGCACTAAATAAGGCGAACAGAGAGCGACGACAGCGAGAAGAGGCGAAACAGACCGCCCCGCAGTTATCAAAAGAAGAAGAAGCCCGCATAATACGAAAAGCCGATTTTATTTTAATTAATCAAGTTTCAATAATAATAAAGAACATTGAACACGAGCAAAAACAGATAAATATTTATAAACAGAAATTAGAGCAGTTATTAAAGCACCTTGTAGAAAATCACACCCGCGGGCGGTATCTTTGCTTAAAGACAGATTACCACGAGAGAATATAAAACATAAAGAAATATGACCAATCACGACGAAATATTATTAAATATCTTAAACCGCTTGAAAATTCTTTATTCAATGCGGGAGACGAACAGCCCCGCTGAATTTTAAAAAAAATATGAGTTAGAGTTTTTATTATTAAAATACATATTATGGGCCGAATATGGGCTGTAAAATATTTTACCGTTTTAAATAATTGTCTTAACGATAATATATATAAGATGTCTATATTAACGGCCCCACCGCTACCCGCAACACCCGCCCCGAAACCACCGAGAAGCCGACCGCGAACACCACCGCCGAGACCACCAACGGGCGACGACGATTTAGAACTGATCATAGACTACCCCGCGGGCGACTTAGAGACCGCCGAAAAATTGATTTTCAAAAATTGCTATAAGTGCGGCTGCGACTTCTTGACCGATAAAACGAAACGGTTTAAGAACTGCGAGCCGTGCCGACGAATGAACAAAAACAAAAAAAGAATAGATGTATTCAGCGAGACAATAGACCGTTTAAACGATGACGACACAGACCCCGCCGAAGAGTTAGAAGAGATATTTAATAAATACAGAGAGTTAATAAGAACCGCGGGCCGTGATAATGAGCTATTAGTAAGGGCCATTAATCACCGCATAAAAGACCTTATACAAAACCTCATTTTATGTATTGATAGCGATTAATAACGGTTTTAATTATATCATAATCTAATTTTTTTATATGTGGATGTGCTATATTTAACCGTAGGGCCTTTAATTTGTTGAATATCTCTATAAACTCCGCGAGCGATAGGCCGAACACCTCTAAAAAATAACAGTCTAAGCCCCTTAGGGTTGTTAAGTAGTATATAGAAATATAAAGGGGTTTTCGTCCCGTCCTTTCGTAAATAAGGTTTTTAGAGAATTTGTTTAATATCTCAAAATCATATAATATTTTTTTGTCGTCCGCGGTAATGCCCACCGAGCCGTCCGCCGTATTGCCTACCGTTGCCGCCGTGTCGTCTGTGTCGTCCTCCGTATCGTCCGCCGTGTCGTCTATAATGTCCGCCGAGCTGTCCGCCGTGTCGTCCTTTTTTTGCACTCTTTCCCCTAATTCCTTTATGGTTGCTTCATTGCTTTTTATTGTTGCTAGTGCTGATGAATATAATTTTTTTAATTTTTCTAAGTTGTCTTTTTCGTTGCTTTTAGCCCGTTGAAGCTTCTTTAATTCTTTTTTTTTGGTCCTTAATTTGTCCTTTATTCCTTCTATTTTCTTTATTTGCCCCGAGTTATGTTTAATTTTTAAGCGGTTATAGCCCTTATGGCTGAAAATATAAAATAATGCCCCCGTTCGTGGTGCGGGGTATATAATGGGGTGGTCGTCATCCGCCTTAAATTCATCATCTGTATAAATACCCCGCTTTCTGTGTCTGTCTAATACTTCATATGCCTCGTTCCTTTCGTCTTTAAATTGCTTAGCCTTTTTAATTGTTGCTTCTAAAACTTCCGCGAGTTCGTGGTAATCCGCCGAGAGTGAAGCGAGCTGTTTTTTTAATATTTCAACCTTCTTTTTTAGGTCGTCGTTAAGGCCGACGACCGACAAAAAAAACGGGACCTCATAGCGACAATAAGAACAAAGCTAAGAACAAATAACAAGAGCTTAAAAATAGCCGACTTAGAAACCATAAACAATGTATTAAATTAAAAGGACTTCTTCTTCGTTGCAGTCCTTGATAAACTTTTTTTTAATATGGTAATAACCGCATATCGGCTTTTGTCTTGCTTAGCCAGTGTTTTAATTTCTACGATTAACTCATAAATACATTTTTTTTTAAATGCTGGTAAATCTGATTTTTCACAACGAACACTAATAATATTATTTTTTGTTGTATAGACAGGCAAATATGTATCGGGTACAATTTCGCCTAATTTCTTTTCTATTTTTGTTAGCTCGTCGCAGGTTTTCTTGTCTATTGTCGCATTAGTGATAAAGCACAAATTGCCGTAAATATCCTTTTTAAGATATCTCGCCGTAATCGTTTTAGACATTTTGATATGTATTATTAATTTAAAAAGTTGAAATAGAAAAAATAATAAATAAATATTATATCATATTTAATATAAAGAACAAAACGGCAAAAAATGGCGAAATACGAATGTTTGAAATGTGGCAATAGATTTAAATCAATATCTAATTTTACTCACCATTTAACACAGTGTTCGGCTTCGTGAATGTGAATTTATTATAAGATATGTCGCCGTTTTTGTGTATGTATGGGTAATATTTAATATAAGTCGTTTTGCCTGCTTCTATAATCTTTTCGTTCGGCGGGCGGTCTATGTTTGCCATTTTTAGAAAATTCGGTTTTATATTTTGATTAATAATTTTATATATAGAAAAAACAAATTTAAAATAAACATGTATTTGTTTAATATTGCCCCTTGTGTTTTTAAGTGTCAGCGGGCCGTTATCTCCCTGTTTAAGGGGTCCGCTGTCGGTCGCCCCCTGTGTTTTTTTTTGTTGTCTTTGGTTTTGCCGTCGGTCGGCCCTTGTGTTTGCTGTCGGTCGCCCCCTGTGTTTTTCCGTGTTGGCGGGCCGTTGTCTCTCTGTTTAAGGGGTTCGCTGTCGGTCGCCCCTGTGTTTTTTTGTCGGCTGTGTTTTTTGCTTGGTTAGGGCCTTTTCGGTCTCTATAAACCCCCAAAGGTTTTTAATATTCAAACCATTTTTTTTACCATATAAAAATTATCTATTCTAATATATAAAAATGAAGATGCGGACGACATAAAAAAAACTCGCCCATTTTCACCATATAAAAACGGTCTCAAACACTCTAAAAGGCTTTTTTTTTACCTATTACAAAAAAAACACACCCATTTTTAAACCATATCAAAAAACGGCCCTAAACACTCTAAAAGGCTATTTTTAACTATGGGGCGACTGCCAGCAATCTTTCTATAAAAAACTTCTAAGCCGTTTTCAAAGCTAAACACATTATTTTTATAAAATCTCTCTAAATTCCTATAATTTTTTTTTTTTTTGTTTCGTCGTCGTGGTCTCTATACCATTTCGCCGCGGGCGGGTATGTCTCCATATTGTAAGCCGTTTTTAAACGATATTTTTTAATCTGTGTTCGCTCTTCGTTTGTTAATTGCTCCGCCTTTGGCTTCTTAAAAAGCTTGTCAGCCTCTTCTTTTGTTATCCCTCTGGCCTCCGCTAGTTCTTCGGCCTCCTCATCTTTTAGCCGTGCCCCCGTTTGTTTTATGTTGCTCTTTATCGCTTCTTTATTCTCGGCCCCGTTCTCGTCTGGTATATTTTCTACCGTATTGCCGTAAAGTATCTGATTTTTTATAAAGTTTTCTATATAATTGTTTTTGTCTCTGTTGTCCTGTGCTGTTAATTTTGCCACTAATTGCGGGTATGGGTGGTGCTCATCTAAAACGGGTCTAAGGGTGTTCGGGTCTAATTCGTGCTTGCTTAAATAACCCTTTAACCCTTTTAATAAGTCGGCCTGGTCGCTATAAATTCCCGCTAATATGTCCTCGTAATTCGTCGGCCGTTCTATGTTCATTTGCTCCACATTTATAAATATTTCGTCGCTTATCGGGTATCTAATCCGCCTTAACATCTGGCACGCATCCCCGCTACTGTTGCTCCCGTTCGTGAATAAACCGTAAATTTTATTATAATGTTCTGCTACATCGTATGAAACGGCAGATTGGACACACGGTGAAACGGCTATAAAATCATATCTGCCCCATATCTCATTTATATTGCCTTCTAAGGCTTCTTTAACTTCGGGCTCGTTCATTGTGTCCGTAGTAATTAAAAGGGCCTTAATATTTCGGCCTTTTGTTAAGTATTCAAAAATACATTTTATTTTATCTATATTCTTATTAGAAGCTAAATAAACCCGTTCGCCCTTGTCTAAGCTATCATAAACGGCCCTTATTATTTGTTCGTCGTTCTGCCCTAACATTATTTTTAACGGCCTATGGTGTGCTCGGCTATCGTTTATAAAAATCTTTGCTTCTAGATTATCGCCCGCCATTTTCGCCCAGTCCGTCAAATTATCGGCCGTTAAGTTCGCTGACATACAAATAATTTTTTTAGTATTCTTCAAAACGGTGTAAAGGGTCATTAAATTAAAATTTGCTTTCGGGTTGTTCTTGAATGTGTCCGCATTAAGGTGCCTTAAAGCCTGGTCGGCCTCGTCTATTATAATAAGCCCTATCGGGTCGTTTTTAATATTCCAGCTCAAATAATTAAGGCTGTCTAATTGAATTATACTTTTTTTATTTGTTATAAGTTCGTTTCCCTCGCGGTCCAGATAACAGAAAAACCCTAATTTTTTAAGCTCTCGGGCATTCTGCTTACTTAAAATTATTCGTTGAGTTAATATTCATATTTTGCCGTTCGGGTTCTCGTCAATATATTTTTTAATCGCTTTCATAAGAGCTACACTTTTACCCGTGCCTAAATTGCTTCTAAGGCCTACCAGCTGGCGGCGGTTCTTCTTCTCTGCCGTCATCGCATATAACAGCCCTTTAACATCCGCACACCATTTCTCGCGGGTCTGTTTAACATTTTCATATTCAAATATATTCATAAATTCTTCTGTCGTGCTTCGTTGTAATTTCCCTTTGTTCTCGGTCCATTTTTTAATATATTCTTTTTGTTTTTCCTCCTTCTTAACTTTGAAAAGGGGGTATAACTCGCCGACAGGTTTTTTAACACACATATAAAAGCATTTCCCGCATTTTGTAATAATTACCCCGTCGCAGTTGTCCGCCGTGTGTGTTCTATTATGTGTTTTACAATATCCCGCCCTTAACCTCTTGAAAAATAAGCATAATGTCCGGTCGTCGTTTTGTCTTATTTCTTTTACTCCTTCTATATTTTTGAATATGTCGGGCTTATATTTCTCTAACCCGTTAAAAGCTCTTTTAAAATCATTTTTCATACTGTCCCATTTTTCGGGGTTGCTTATTTGTATTTCCTCAATTTTTTTGTTAAAAATAGCCCGCCGTTTTTAGCTCTTTTTAATCTGCTTTTTACTAATTCTATTTCCATTTCCTGTACATCTTCAAGATTTTTTATATTTTTCTCTGCCCGTGCTTCTTCCATTTGCTCGGCTCGTTTCATCACTCCCGCCATTTCCTCAGCCTCCTCATTTATCTCATATTCGCCCACGGCCGATATTAAACACTCTTTAAAATTCTCTTTTGTTAATGGTTTATCGGTTCTTATAAATGTTCGCGTGCCGTCTATTTCTTTGTTGCTTAAAACGGTTCTAAATAATTGCCGTCGGCCATAAGCTTTATACGGGGCCGTATCAAATCCCGCTTTATTATCGGTTTCAATAAGTCGTAAAACCTCCAAACCGTCAGACATCGGCTGGGCGCTTATATGCTATTAAATGATAAGATAACCGCCATAAACGGCCCTTTTTTCCGTGTGCTTCTAATACGGCTATTTCGTCGGGGCTACATCCAAAAATTCGCGAAAACTCATTTATCATAAAATTTTTAATCGTTGATTCTTCTGCTTTTATTTCTTTTTTTGTTTTGAAGTCTTTTTCATAACCCGCGTAAGGTATTATACCGTCTTCTATGCTTTCGTAAATAGTCGGGTTTTTTGCTTCGTTTAAAATGTCATATAACTCATCGGGGGTTGCTGTTTTGTAGTCTTCTTTTTTTGTTCTCATTTTATCATAAAACCTAATCTTTAAACGGTTCTTAATGATTTTTTTTTTTCTTTTAAAGGGTCGGCCCCCCTATGGTGTAGGGTGTCGGGCTCTACGTGTTCATCTTTCGTCATCATACAAAGTTATATATTAACCAATATTTTTTTTTTGTATAAATAGAAAATAATTAAATAATTAATTAATTAAAATAATATTATATAAAATACCCATCAAAAAAACGGCTTAAATATTCTATATAGAAAAAAACATATTAAATATTTAATTATGTAAATTTAAAAATATAATATCGTATATGTAAGAAAAATGACAGCACAACCAGACACACCGCAACAACCTCAAACCCACGAAGAAACGGCCACATATCCAGAAATAAAAAAGCGAGGACGAGGACGGCCCGCGGGTAGTGGTAAAAGGGGTTTAACATATAAACCGCCGTTTGAAATGGAAGTTAAAAACGGCATATCGTATTATTACCAATACCTACCCAGGAAGAATAAGGAGGGCGAAACCCGCTATTATAAGCATACTTTAATGTACCACAAACGACCAGAGAGAAAAAAGAAGACTAGAACAGAAAGCCCAGAAATAACAGAGAAGAAACAGAAAAAAATAAACGATATACGGCGGGCATTTTTCCGCAAAAGAGAAAAATTAACCCTTCAAGAGTTTGAAACCCTAACCAGAATTTTTAAAGAGTTAGACATAACGGCCATAAAAGAAACCCTTATAAGATTATATGCGCCAATTTACAGCAACCGCGAGCAGACGAGGCGGGGGCCGTTTAATGCCGTAATAATTCGTTAGAGTGTTTTTTTTTTGTAATTTTATAATTAATATATTTAAACATAAAATATATAGACATTATATATAAACACGGAGGAAAGCGGGCACAAAAAAAAGGAATGACACACCCACTGATAAGAGACCCAGAATTAAGGCGAGCGGTTGAAGCCGTCCAAAGCGAAATAGACATATTAGAGGGTTATATAACAAAATACAAAAACGGCGAACACGACGCGATATATATTAATCTATCTATGCGAAAGATAGAACGATACATAGAGGACATACCGCATTCATATATAAGCGATGTTTATAAAAAAAGATTACAGACATATAAAAGCAATTTTAATTCATATATAACGAATAACGGATAATGAACAATAATTAATTATTTTTTTTAATTATATCTAAACATAAAATATATAAACATTATATATAGACACGGAGGAAAACGGGCACGGTAAAAAATGGATTTCAAAACGATTGACTATAAGGACCCTGAGGACATTAAAGACAAAATACGGGCAATTACTAAAAATTATTCTGATAGCCTTATAACATTGCTGATAGACCTTATAAAGCAAAAGGGAGGCAATCAAACATATTTTTAAAAAAATTTAAAATGGACTTTAAACACACTTCAACATATTGAAAAAGTAAATACGAAAGACAGTTATTTAACGAGACTTAGAAAGGCTTTTAAGGAACAGCACCCAACCAAAGAGGACGAAATAAACAAAGAAATAAAATTAACAGATGAAGAACGAACCAAAAAGGCAACAACACAAATTAAACAGCGAAACAAGAATTTAAAGGAGATTAAGAATTATGAGCCCGCGACCGTTTTTAAAATAATGGACACCCTGAACAAGTCAAAAAAAATGACAGACTTGATTATTTTGCTTCAATTGGCAACAGGTCGGCGACTTATTGAAGTTTTAAGAATAACAAGCACACCACCACCAGCAGAACAGAAAAATTATATAGTAATAGACAAAGTAGCAAAAGACAAAAAGGGGGCGATTTCTAATATTGAAATACCCTTAATTCATATTTCATATAACGATATGCGGACGGCCTGGCAAGCAGTGCGGGAGACACTGACAGACGAAGACAAAGAAAAAACGAACCAAGCTTTAACAAATAAATATAATGCGAGAATAGCAAAACGAATGAGGGAATCATTTAACGACGAAAAAGCGAGCATTCATTTAGCCCGCAAAATCTACGGGGCCTTAGCTTATAGAGAATATGCCCCCGCGAATATGGACAGAAGCATATTTTTATCAAAGGTTTTAGGGCACGTTGAAGAAAGCGAAGCCAGCCGAAATTATGCGAATATAAAAGCACGGACCCCCGAAATAGCAACCGAACCACAAGCACGGCAAGCCCTGGAAAATTTAGAAAACAAAATAAACACATTAGAGGACAAGGTAGCGGGGCTAAATGCTAATCTACCAAAAGATGTTATAGATGCCTTAGCGATAATAAAAGCGATGAAAGACAGAAAGATTAATATAAGCAATAGAAAAAATAGAGAATATGCACGAGTGGGAAGCATAAAAGCAAAATTCATAAGCGATATAGCAAAAGGCAAACAACCACACGAAGCGGGCAAAATGAAACCAAGAAAGAAGAACAACGAAGAACCAATTTTAAGACGAAGTGAGCGATTAAAGAAGCAACCAGAAAAAAAATAAACTATATCAATTTGTTTTTTTTAAGTGCGGGCCGATACACCAGCAAAAAAACATTAGCGACAATTAACACGGCAACAACAGATAAAAAACCGATAATGCGATTTTGTAAGAAAATCCACAAAAGACGAAAAGAAGGAAAACGAGACACACAGAAAAACCAAAAATCGTAAATTTTGTTTTTGTGTTTTTTTGTCCAGACAATGGGCGAGGCCGAGGCGATAGAGGCGCGAGTAATGAGGAGCAAGAAGGCCACCACCGTTGAAGACAGTGAAGCCGAAATTTTATTACTGAACGGCAAGCACGAAGCAACACAAAAGAAAATTGAAGCACTACAGAAGAAAAAAAAGAAAATTGAAATAATGCGACAAGCTTGGACAATAAGGAAAGAACAAGCAGAGCGAAAAAGGAAGTATGAGGAAGCAGAAGAACGAAGGAGACAGAAACGGCAGAAGACTGACAGCGAATATAAAAAATTTTCAAAGTGGATAAGAAATGGAGGGGCAAGAGGACTGACGGCAAAAAAAGAGACATTGGACAAAATTGATAAACTGATTATGAAGGGGCACACTCACGAAGAAGCATTAAAGGCCGTTAAGCTTTAAAATATTAAACTGTTTTTTTTGTATATGTGCTCCGCGGGGCACAACTTTATTTAAGGTTTTGAGCTGTTTCAGTTTGTTTTTTTGTTTGTTTGTATATCTGCGACCCCTTTTTTAGGCCGTTAGAGCCGTTTAACCCTGTATTTACGATTGTATATATATATATATATATATATATATATATATAATCTATATATATTAGGTCAGTAATAGATCGGTAATAGATATACTAACTAAAATGTCATAATATCTCATGTATTTAACCGGGTTTTTTTACGCAATCACTCTTTTAATAGAAACTAGCCACTCGTAGGGATGAGTGGGAAGACGAAGTGTGAGAAGGAAAGTTATTAATAAAAAGAAAAGGCGACTTAATAGAGTCACGAGTCAAACGACTGGTACAAAATGAAAGGAAAAAAGTTTATGCGGCGGTTAGTTATGACAGAATAATTATTATAATACTACGTGACCAATCTCAATAGTATCCGAGGCTCAACTACGCACAACCCACGAGGGTAGTGCACTGTCCTCTGCGGCACATTCCGAGACTCCTGTACTAACTTCCCTTACTATTCAAGTTAGTACCCGATAAACGGAGGTCCAAGGTGACACTTTAATATTCGCGGCGCTACGTTCACTGATGACTCCGGCCGGGACCTCTTATGTTTCGTATATTAATATATGTTTTGTGTTGTCCGGGCCTTTGTCTGTTTTTGCCCCAGTGCCGGCACGGTGACAACGATGTCAGCACGCCCCATACGCCTTGCTCCTCTCCCGGGCCAACGCCTGCAACCGTGACAGGACCGTGGACTCTGAGTCACAAGTTGAACGGTCAATTATGGAGGAACAGCTCCTTGGAGTCAACTTTCACTGCAACTTCTGACTCTCGCTCCCCGGCCGGGTACTATAGTACTGACGACAATTTCAAGTGAACATACTTTGGATCCACATTTATATAAAAAAATTTCTATCTTATAAAAACTTGAAGTTCTATCTTATAAAAAAGTTTTATATATTAAAACTGAGTTCTATCTTATAAAAATGATCTGACTTTTCCTCACCTGCATCTTAATGCTAAAGACATGCAGGCGATCAGTTGGATAGTATGTATGTACGTATGTATGTATGTATGTATGTATGTATGTAGGCATGTAGGAATGTATGTATGTATGTATGTATGTATTTATGTATGTATCTATGTATGTATGTATGTATGTAGGTATGTATGTACTATATGTTATGTATGTGTGTATGTAGGTATGTATGTATGTATGTGTGTATGTATGTAGGTATGTAGGTATGTAGGTATGTATGCCAGTAGTAATGTATGTATGTATGTATGTATGTAGGTATGTATGTAATGTATGTAATGTATGTATGTACGTATGTATGTATGTATTTATGTATGTATGTATGTATGTATGTAATGTATGTAATGTATGTAATTTATGTAATGTATGTATGTATGTATGTATGTATGTATGTATGTATGTATGTACTTGGATGCATAAATGCATGCGTATGTACGCATGCATGTGCATGCATGCATGCATGCCTGTCTGTCTTTGTCTGTCTGTCTTTCTGTCTGTCTGTCTTTCTGTCTGTCTGTCTGTATATCTGTCTGTCTATCTATCTATCTATCTATCTGTCTGTCTATCTGTCCCTGGAGACGGTCTCTGCCACTGGCAACTCAGCCTAGGGTACAGATCTAACTATCTCCTACAATGAAGATTTTGTGTCCGCCGTTAATCGCGCGCAGCGCAAGGGCTAAACAGGCAACCAACTCCTGACCATGGCTGATGAAGTCGGGGCGTGATGCAAAGGGTTGATGAAGTCGGGGTTGTAGAAAGGTAACTCACAACGAGCGTGAACTCCTGAAACCTCGACTTGCTCATGGCATCATCTCCTTAGGGCACGCGCTCCTGGGGAGTGTTCTAGTGTTGTCCCGTATAGTTCAAAAGGGCTCGGCTACCTTTCGGCTTGAACTGGGCACAGACACCAACCACAGCGAGACAGTGGCTGGTGTGCAGCTTGGCCGGTGCTGAAAGTTCTTGTCCGGGGGTAGTATAGGAGGCCATGGCTTTTCAAGCTAAGCCACGCCCATAGATTAAACATATCTGTCTATCTGTCTGTCTGTCTGTCTGTCTGTCTACCTATCTATCTATCTATCTATCTATCTATCTATCTATCTTATCTATCTTATCTATCTTATCTATCTTATCTATCTATCTATCTATCTATCTATCTATCTATCTTTTCGCTTTCTTTCTCTTTCTTTCTTTCTCTTTCTTTCTTTCTTTCTTTCTTTCTTCCCCCCCTTTTTTTGGGTGGGGGGGGGGGGGCAGGAAAGAAGGACTCTCTTCTTTGGGTCCCAAACGAAAGAACAAAATTTACACAAAAGGGCTTTTTTTGTTGTACAAATGACCGTGTTTGGTCTGGCAAAGTATACACAGATTAACCTTTCTTTTCGATCAACTGCGCAAGAGTTCGTTGTCAGCATAGGGACTTCTCTTTGTTTTCTTTATCTTTCGTTTTCTTTTTTCTCCCGTCTGAATCCTGCGTGATGGGGAGTTTGCGACCCGTTGTGTTGTTGTGTTCGACTAGCGAAGTTGGAGACGAAAATAGGAGAGTCTCATCCTTGGAGACAGATACATAGGTAGACAGACAGATAGATAGTCTAAGATGAAAGAAAGAGAGAAAGAAAGAAAGAGAAAGAAAGAAAGAAAGAAAAAGAAAGAAAGAAAGAAAGAAAGAGAGAAAGAAAGAGAGAAAGAAAGAAAGAAAGAAAGAAAGAAAGAGAGAAAGAAAGAGAGAAAGAAAGAAAGAAAGAAAGAAAGAAAGAAGAGAAAGAAAGAAAGAAAGAAAGAAAGAGAAGAAGAAAAAGAAAGAAAGAAAGAAAGAAAAAAAGAAAAGAAAAGAAAAGAAAAGAAAAGGAAAGAAAAGAAAAGAAAAGAAAGAAAGAAAAGAAAGAAAAGAAAGAAAAGAAAGAAAAGAAAGAAAAGAAAGAAAAGAAAGAAAAGAAAGAAAAGAAAGAAAAGAAAGAAAAGAAAGAAAAGAAAGAAAAGAAAGAAAAGAAAGAAAAGAAAGAAAAGAAAGAAAGAAAGAAAGAAAGAAAGAAGGAAAGAAGGAAGGAAGGAAGGAACTTCCGGAAGAAAGAAAGAAAGAAAGAAAGAAAGAAAGAAAGAAAGAAAAAGAAAGAAAAAGAAAGAAAAACAAACAGGCAATCTGAAAGTATCCAAACAACACAATAAACCACAACAACTTCTAATTACGCAACGAAGACTTTCTATTATACTTCTCTTCAAATCCTTCTGCACAGCTCCTCAAGATAAAGTCTGATGACCTACCTACCAGATCTTCCTCACTGCCACATGGTTTTCCTGGTTTTTTTTACTCAAGTTTTTGTTCGCTGGTTGTTAGATGTCCTACAATAATTTGTTATACACTGCGTTCCGACGGTTGAGTTTCGCTCTTCAGTGATCGTTGTGCGAGATAGGAAGCAGTTCAAGAGACGCATGTAGCAGTCTGTATCGCTCGCTCGATCAAGATGAAGCGCTCCCTCTGCAGAATGATTTAATTTTCTGACTGTGACTGAAAACACTGGGCCAGTCATAAATGAAAAACAGGCCAGTCAAAAATGATTACTCATAATTCCATGTCTGCCTGCCGTTTCTTTTTTTAAATATTTTTCGATAGGCCGGTGCCAGATAAATCCTTTCTAAACACAGTGTTGTCACCGTTCTTTACGTCATAATTCATTGCATTTTCTCAATGGCTTTCGGAATAAAATTCTGGCAGCCGTTTCCTCAAGTTTCTCCGTTCGAACGCGCGAACTTGTCAGTTTTTTCCACCACAAAGCAGGGAGTGTACCTGCCCCCGGACCCCGTGCTGTGACCGACCGTGGATGGCGGGAAGCTGCGTGCGGATGGCCGAACTGCCGGCCCGCCGCGCGCAAACTGCATTTAATGATGGCGGGCAATCTCGCCTAACGAGAAGCCGGACAAACGGCGAAGATAGGCCCACTAGCCCAAAGGCAAGAGCCAGAAATGTAATGAGACTCAGACTGACTGAGAAAAACGAAATAGAAACCAGAAAGAAAGAAACATGAGAAAGAAAGGGAAAAAAAAGACAAGAGCCAGCGGAAGCAGACGACAGACTGCTGGGAGCTGCTCTACTAGCAAAACCCCAGCTAGACTGCCGGCCCACACACGACGGGACCGGTACACCCCGACAAAGTCTCAAGTGTACCGGCCCCCGGACCCCGTGCTGTGACCGACCGTGGATGGCGGGAAGCTGCGTGCGGATGGCCGAACTGCCGGCCCGCCGCGCGCAAACTGCATTTAATGATGGCGGGCAATCTCACCACCCTGCCTAGAGAAGCGGGCGGCGATGCTGGAAATATCATCAGCGGACCAATGAACCGCCTGCTGAACAGGCAGCCCGCCACCAAGAAAGTCATCCCGCCTAACCAACCGATGATAGAGAGCAGCCACGCCGAGAGCACCGACACGCGACGAAGCGTCCCGGAGCCAGAAGGAGTCATTGGACGGGCGTACATAGAGCTGGTACGACAGAGACGCCCAGCGCCCGACGTGCTTGAAAACATCAGCGCTCACGCCTGCCATGCCAGGGATGTTGCGCCCTCGATGCGCAGTCTGTGGGAAGAGTAGACCGATGGGTCCAGGCCCGCAGACTTGCACAAGGACCGAAGGGACTCCTGTAACCCCTTGGACGAGAGGCCCTTGCCCACAGTTGACTGAAAGACTGGGGCCTCGAGGGAACGGTCGGGAGCTCGCGCCCACGCGCGGGCGAGGCGAGCGACAGGGCAAGAAAACGAACCGTTGGCCCACAGTCGGACTGTGGCTCCCTGCCGCAGGTAATCGGTCCTCGAAGCCGGAATGTGCAAGTCCGCCCACTGTGGGGGCGCCGCTGGATCCCACACCACAGAGCGGTGCAAGAGGGGGGAAGACGCGGACTCGTCCTTGGAGACCATCTCTCCCGACCGGAGCAAACCGTAGATGCCAACACATAGGAAGGCCGCCAACATAGAGGAGGCGGCGTCGGCATGTCTCGCATCGAGCAGGGACAGCAACCGCGCAGCCAGGCAGACCGCGATGGGCAGCCTGACTCGGCGAGCTCGCGTGCGTAGGCGCTTGACAGCGCGCTTGGCGCGTGCCACCCGCGTGTCAGAGAAGGAACGGGTGGAGACGCCCAGGTCGACGCATAGGCTTCTGACTCCTGTGAAGTAACCAAAGAGGGATGCCGCGCAGGCCCCCCGAGGGGCCGCATCAGGGCCTGAGGGCCGCCCGGAAGGGTCGTGAACATCCAGGCCAGGAAGAAGATCAGCAGCTCGGGCGAAGGGGGGACGGAGCGAGGCGGAAGAAACGCAAGAAGCGCCGGAAGTGGCGGACACCGGTCATGTAGGTCTCACGGGAGGAGTCAGCGAGACCGGCCATGAGGAGCGCAGTCGCCGCACTCACCAGCTCCGGCGCCCGCTGGCCGGCGACAGAAGAGGCGAGCGAGAAGGCAACAAGCCCTCGGACAATGTCTGAGACAGAAAGAGAGAGGGCAAATCCTTGGAGAGCGAATCGGCAAGAGCGTTCAACTCGCGCGGGATATGGGAGAAAGAAAAGGCGCAGTGCGAGATGACAAGGGCGGAGCGCACACGGCGCACCGCCTCATCAAGCTCGGGAGCAGAGGCTGCCCCCGGCTCAAGAGCGAGGGCGGCCGACTGAGAGTCGAGCTCGAAGAATAAGGAAAAGGCCGCTGAGACGCTCGCGCCCCACTGCCCCGATGACAGTGGAAGGGACGAACGCTTCCCAGACGGCTGACGCGTGGCGCTCACGCACGAAAGAGCGGGCCAGCTCCTCAGCGGAGTGGGCGCGCCAGCCCCAGTCGACGTGCGACCGCCTGAGCCAAGGCGCCCGCAGTGGGACGAACCCCAGCCCAAACAGGGTCCCAGCGTCAGTACCCACACGTCTGCAGACTCGCGCGAGACGGGGTGCCGCAACGCCCCGCGCCGCGCAACGGGCGATGCTGGCAGAGCGGAAACGGTGTCAGACAACCACCGAATGGCAGCGCGGGCCTTGCAGGGACTGCCTGGGGGCGGCGGGCCGCCGCACCCCCGTCGGGGAGGGAGTGGCGAATCGCCGACAGACGGAGACTCGCCGCCCGTAGACCGGAGAAGACGGAGGAGAAGTTGGAGGCCTTCCCTAGGAACTTGTCGAAGTTCACTCTGGAAGGGCACGCGAGGGTGAAAGAGGCAGAGCGAGCGAACTTCTCGCGCTTGCCGGCGGGGACAGAGACAGTCGGCTCGGGGAGAGAAGGGGAGACGTCAAACTCCCAGCCAATGAATTCCAGTCGGTGGCAAGGGCCTTGCAGCTTCTCCACCTTGAGGGGGAAGCCGTAGCGGTCTCCCAGGAACCTGGCCAGCGAGACCATCGCGCGTGCTCTCTCCTCGGAGCAGACGCAGACCAGGAGGAAGCCATCAACCCACCTGACGACCTCGGTGCCCCTGGGGGCCCAGAGCGAGAGCAGGGTCTCGAACAGGAAGCCGAAACGCTCCCAGATGCCGATCGACGCCCGGCCGCCGAAAGTCAGCCTCAAAGGGCAAGCAAAGCGGCCCATCCACTCGATGACCGCGAGGAGGTCAGCGAGTCTGACGGGCACTAGGCGAAAAGCGCTGGCGACATCCAGCTCGATGAGCCAAGCTGCCACCCCCTCGTCACGCCTGCATGAAGCGGAGCGGGACGCGCCGAGCAAGAGCTGCGCGATAAGCGCGAAGTCGGGAAAACGGGAGGACAGCTTGGGGGGGCCCTCGTTCGTGGCGAGGGCACCCCCGCAGACAGGTCCAAAGTCAGGCGCAGGGAACCGTCGTCCTTGGTGACCGTCCCTATCGGAGCCACGCGAGAGGGAGGGAGCGGCGGGGACTCGAACCAGGCCGACAGCCAGCCTATTCCCTGCTCCGCCTCCCGCTCGCTGGAGAAGAAAGCCGCATGCTCCAAGGCCGAGCCGTAACTGGGGAGGGAGAGGGAGCCCTGCCGCGGGCCCTCATAGCACAGGATGGCCCCGTTCGAGAGCCCGTCCAGACAGAGGTCCAAGAGGAAGGGATCGGCGACCAGCCACGCGTCCATCACTAGCGCGTCGAGAGCGCAACGACTCGCTGCCTCTGGCGCGAGAGGTACGCCCCGCTTCGCTGCCACCTGCGGGGACAGCGCTGCCTCAGGGACCGCCTCAACCGCCCAGGGAGGCCCCTAGCCGAGACAACGTCGGCAGGCAGGGAGCAAACTAAAGCGCGGCGGGCGGCGGGGTCGAGCCGCCGACCGGAGGCGAATACACCCCTGTCAAGGGAGGGAAGGCCGGACATGAAAACGCGACGCTGGAGCGCGCGAGCGCCCGCCATCGCGGCACTGTCGCAGACTAGCCATGCTATGAACTCGGCTCGCTGCGCGGCGGCGAGAGCGTCCCAGGAACTGGGCGCGAGAGAAAAAGGCGAGGGACAGGCGGGCGGGGCGCGCCAGAAGGAGCCATCAATACGTGGCAGGCGGGAGCCGGGCCTGACACGGGCAGCCGGCGGGACTGCCCACCGCCACAGCCCGTGCGGAGGGGCGCGGCCAGGCGCGGGCGCGGGAGGCCCGGGAGAGCCTGCAGCGCTAGCCGGCGAGGAAGGGGCTGGCGGGGGGAGAGGCGGGGGGGCCATGCACGGGGGCACGCGCGGGGCCGAAGGGGGCGCATCGAGCGGGACCGCAGGAGGGGAAGGGAGCTGCGGCGCCGGCTGCGGGGCGGGAGCGGGCGACTGCGGAGCGGGCGAGGACGGGCGCGGGCGAGCGGGCGGCTGCGGCGGGCAGGCGGGCTCGAGTCAGGTGGACGCTGCAGCCCCCTTCGCAGCCCCCGATGGGCAGGCGGGCAGGCCATGCCCCCCCTTGCCGCAGGCGATGCAAGAGTGAGACACCTTCGTGCCAGACGTGGCCTTGCCCCTGAAGTGGGGGGCAGGCGTCTGACAGCCCGCCGCCTTATTGAAGGCAACGCAGAAGTTACTAGCCTTAGCCTTCTGCCACTGCTCATCGGACAGCTCCTTCGACGACGGCCGCTGGCGCTTCGAGCCCGTCTCGCGCTGCCTCCCCTCTGCGGGGCCGGCGCGACGCCGAGCTCCGAGCGAGCTCGCGCGCCAGGGCAGCTGAAGCCATCACAGCGGAAACCTTGTCCAGGAGAACCCGATGAGCCTCCTCGAAAATGGGAGCGTCAGCGCGGCGCAGGTCCGGCACGACCATATGAGCCGCCGCCTCCCGGCGGATGACCTCTATATACTCCGCGACTGCTGCCGCGGGCCAGCGAGCCGCGTGCCACTGCCGTAAGGCAAGGGAGAAGGACGACACTGCCTGACGGATCTCGTCAGAGAGGCCGAAAACGATCTGCACCACGTCACTCCAGCCCCCGAATGCGTCGAGGAGGAAAGACCAATCGTCCTCGAACGAGCGCGAGCCCGCGCGGCGGAAAAGACGCGCGGGGACCCGCGCCGCCTCCGCGGACGCGGAAGGGAGGGAGAACTCTGCGAAAACCGCAAGAGGCGCGTCTGCGGGGCGCCATGACATGACCGTGATCCCTGCCCTGGGAGGCAGAGAGCGGACGCGAGCCCTATCCTCCCCTGACAGGGAGGGAGACATGCAGAACTGCTGCCACCCGGCCAGAGGGAGCGCGTCTGACTGAGCCACTGCAGCCGCGGCCGCCGCCGCCGGGGAGAAACCGAGAGGGGCGGCCGCCAGGTGAGCGGCGAGGAGCTGCTGGGCGCCCAACGGAGGGACGTGACCTCCAGAAAGAGAGAGCCGAGCGGGGCCGGGGGGGCACCCCCCCGGGGAGGCCAGCTGGGGGCACGATAGAAGCCAAGCCGGCGAGAGAGCGAGCACCGTGGCCGCCCGCCCCGGCGGCGTGGGGGGGGGGGCCGCTGAGACTGCCCTGGGGGAGTGAGAGACCACCCCCCCCTTGACTGCCTGCGAAGGCGGGAGCGGGCGCTCCCCGGTTGCCACCGGGACCAAACAGAGGCACGAGAGGGGCGAGGCCCGCCAGCGGGGAGAAGCCCGCGCGGCCGCCAAAAGAGGAAGGGGGCAGACCACCGCTGGGGCCGGCGGGAAACCCCGGAGGAGCAGGGCCAGCGCCCCAGGAGGCGGGGAGCCCGGCGGGCGGGGGCGGGCCGGGAGGCGCGCCCCCGCCGCCTGGGGGGGGGGGGGGGGGG
>WBZZ01005285.1:57500-62500 GCA_019918135.1 Paulinella micropora
GGTTGACCTAATTTACAGGACCATCCAAGCATCACGTCAGTGGATCTCCAAGCAACCACTTGAGTGTGGAAAGCGGATCGGCGTTGGCGGCCGTGGCCAAGCAAAATCCCCGCATCAAGGAGATGTATGGGATTCCGCTTGATTCACTGCGAGACAACAAGACAACAGAGCTACTTTTAAATTCACTGCGGGACAAGGAGACACATTCAAAAAGTTGGGGCTCTGCAGAAGCGGCTACGTTGGCTGAATTCTTGAAGGTCAATATGAAGTTCAGTCAGATAAAATCTGAAAAATGTATGTAGATAGATAGATAGATAGATAGATAGACTTTTCTTGATTAAAAAAATCTGAAGATAGATAGATAGACAGACAGATAGATAGATAGACAGATAGATAGATAGATAGATAAATAGATAGATAGATAGATAGATAGATAGATATATATATATATATAGATAGATAGATAGAGCTTCGCTCCTTCTGGTCCGATGTCGTTGTATTGCAACTCAAGATTGGTTAAGCTGGTGTTCACCTAACACATGATCATGATAAATATTCTGCTACCGCGTAGCATATGTGAAACAATAGTTTTTTGTGTGACGTTCGACGGAAAGCAAGAAGTAATTGAAAAATGAGTGCGGTAGCATCTCTAACAAGTTTTTTTTGCATGCAGATGAACACTTCGCTTCGAGAGCTCGACATGCAATCTAACGATATTGGAGCTGAAGGTGCGAGGGCCTTTGGCGAAGCTCTGAAGGTACCTTGATACCATCTGCTATTGACAGCGCACCTTGTGATCCGATGCGGTTGCCGCCAATATCGAGATCGGTCAGGGTTGAGTTCACCTAAACAACTCACAAGCTTGTCTTTCACATGCTACCGCGCCAGGTAGCGATTATTTGCTGCATGTTGCGATCGTTTTGGTTCACTGCAAGAAGGGCAATCCCACCCTTCACACATACTGCAGAAGCTAAATCTCCTTTGTTGTTGCGGGCCTCTTGCCAACCATAAACCGCGTTTTGGAAAATTTGCTGTTCCAGTCTTTACCATACCGACAAAATCAAGGCCGACGCCTTCAACCTCATGGCTGTCTTCACATTGGCAAACTATGAATCTCCAACAACCAGACGACCTGTTCCATGTCACGGCTGTACCAAACGCATAGTGGTTGCTGTTGTTACCCCCCACAGGTCCACCCCTTCCTTGGCTCTGTCACGGTCCTTGCCCTCGACGCATTCCAAACTCACACAGATGCCCGTTTGTACGTCACACGCAGTATGATATTCCCTCCCCAAAGGAATCGGCTTGCGAGGCACATACGCCTGGCCTGGCATCCCTGTAACTGTCCATTGTCCCATGCTCTCGTCTACGGTAATACAAGCCCCAGGAATGAACGCCCGATTGAAACGTTTGCTTGTCTCTTCCATGAAAAAACGAATTGGCAGGAAAGGATCGTTGTCAGTAGCAAGAGGCCCAAAAGTAAAATAAGAAAAAATCTTATCGAAGCGATTCAATGACATGTGCTGCCCAAACACTACCGGGACAAAAAGAAATCTCGGACGACCTTCAAATCTTGGAAAACCTCCTAAAAATCCCGGGAGGCACCCCCCAAACTTATTTCCGGGAAAATGTGTCGGACACGTGATTTATGATCTTGGAATGTGATTGCAATCTTGAACCCGAAATAAAAATCTCGGACCTGTGATTTAAAATCGTGGGTCAGAGATTGTTATTCCAAGATTAAAAATCACGTTCCCGAGATTTTTATCTTGATATCAAGATTTCAAAATCTTGACGCCAAGATAATTTATCTTGATACCAAGATTTAAAATCGTGGCTTTAACAAATTGCTTCACGGAATCAGGATAAACAATCTTGTAGTCATGATTTTTAATCACGGGATAGTGACTTAAGATACTTAAGAAACCAAAGGTTCCCAAGATTTTACGCCTTGTTTCCAAGATTAAAATCACGTTTACAAGATTATTTTTTCAAATCAAGATTTTAAATCTTGGTATCAGGATTTGTAATCATGGACTCAAGATTTAAAATCACTAGTTTTACATTTTATCTTGGACCAAGATTTTAATCATGATTTTGTGATTATAAATCCCGGGTTTTAATCTTTATTCTCATACCTACCCTTATTATCCCGGCCCCCATGAAGTCCCGGCCACTACTTATTAAAGTAAATATCCGGTTTATTTAATTTAATGTCAAACTTGATTTTCAACAGGAGAGAAAAGAAAGAAACGAAAAAGACAGGCAGAGAGGCAGAGAGAAAGAAAAGAAAGTAAAAAGAAAAAAGAAAGGAGAGAAAGGAAGGATAACCAAGTGCAAGGGCAAGAGAAAAAAAAAAAGGCGGAAAAAAAAGAAAGGAAAGAACTTGAAGAAATCCAAGAGAGAGAGAGAGAGAAAGGAGAGAAAAGACAAAGAAAAGAAAAGAGAGAAGGTTTACCAAGTGTGGACAAGAGAAAGAGAAAAAGAAAGAGAAAAGAAAAAAAAGGTGGAAAGAAAAGAGAAAAAAGAAAGGAAAGAAAAGAGAGAGAGAGAGAGAGAGAGAGAGAGAGAGATCGAAAGAAAGAAAGGAAGAAACGAAAGAGAAGAAATAGAACAAAAGAAAGAAAATAAAAGAAAAGAGAGAAAAGAGAAAAGAGAGGAAGAAAGAAAGAAAAGAGAGAGAAAGAAAGGAAGGATTACAAAGTATGAGGGCAAAAGAAAGAAAGAAAGAAAGAAAGAAAAGAAAGAAAAGAAAAGAAAAGAAAAAAGAAAGAGAACAAAAAAGAGAAAACGAATGGAACGAAAAGAGTTCTGAAATTCAAAGAAGCAAGCAAGAAGACGAGACAGAGAGAGACTTTGTGTGTGTGTGTGTGTGAGAGAGAGAGAGAGAGAGAGAGAGTATACGAGAAGGATAGGAAAAAAGAGAAAAAAGAAAGGAAAGAAAAGAAAGAAAAGAAAAGAACAAAGAAAAGAAAAGAAGAAAGAAAGAAAAGATAGAAGGATTACCAAGTGTAAGGGCAAGAGAAAGAGAAAAAGAAAAGAGAAAAGAAAAAAAGGCGGAAAGAAAAGAGAAAAAAAGGAAAGAAAAGAGAGAGAGAGAGAGAGAGAGAGAGATCGAAAGAAAGAAAGAAAGAGAAGAAAGAGAAGAAAGAGAAGAAAGAGAACAAAAGAAAGAAAAGAAAAAAGAAAAAAGAAAGAAAAGAGAGAAAAAAGAGAAAAGAGAGAAAAGAGAGGAAGAAAGAGAGAAATGAGAGAAAAGAAGGGAAGGATTACAAAGTATGAGGGCAAAAGAAAGAAAGGAAGAGAAGAACTGCCAAAGAAGAGAAGACCTGTTGTCAGTCAGACGCGATGCGGGAAAGCCATCCAAGCTCCTGGCTGAAAAAAAAAAAAAAAAAAAAAAAAAAAAAAAGATTCAACAAAGAAAAGCCGAAAAGAACTGAGTTCTGACCTGTTCTTGAGTCGGATGAGATGTCGACGTACCTGTGACACACCTACCAACGACCTCCCTTGGCCGGTTTGAATTTTTGCACCCACAAACAGGAAGCACGCAGCTGTCCGGCCAAAAATCTGTTTACCAAAAATGGCAGCCAGGAAGAATTGGTGAGTGGTGCCCCCTAGTATCATTCTTTTTTATTTTCTTTCTTTTTCTTCTCTTTCTTCTCTTTTTTCTCTTTCTTCTCTTTCGTTTCTTTTGTTTCTTTCTTTCGATCTCTCTTCTCTCTCTCTCTCTCTCTCTCTCTCTTTCTTTTCTCTTCTTTCCGCTTTCATTACACTCAGTTGTAAAAACAGTTTTTTTAAAAATAATAAAACCTTTTCTGTAGCATGTACATGCAGGATCTTTGACTAGTGAAAAAAAAACTATTAGTGATTAGTAATTCCTGGGAAAGTTTGATTCTGTAACAGTACTATATACAATAAAAATTATGTACGGTAGGCTCTGCCATGACTGGCCATGGTTTCAGTCGCGTCTCTATTTCATGATTAACATCATAAGTCCACGTTTCCAAATCTTGGACTCAAGATTACTGATCTTGGGAAATGATTGAAATCTTGGATCCAAGATTTCAATCTTGAAAACATGAAAAATATCTTCAATACAATTCTTAACATGTGTCAATGAAATAAATGTAAGACTCAAGATTAAATCTGTGTTCCAAGGTTTTATCATATGTCCAAGATTGCTTCTGTGTTTCAAGGTTTTATCATATATCCAAGATAGCAATCTTGGACTCAAGATCAATGATCTTGGAGCAGTGATTGTACAATCCTGGACACGTGCCTAGCCAAATCTCGGAAACGAGATTAAATCATGGATCCAAGACTTTAATATTGAAGTCAAGATTTTTTCTTATATCCAAGATTTTTCCCTGCGTCCAAGATTTTATCTTGGATCAGTGATTTTGGTGTCAGAGATTTAATATCATGAGTCCAAGATTTGTATCTTGGGTCCGGGATTTTGAATCATATCCCACGATTTTTGATCTCGGTTTTAAGAAAAAAATCCAGGAACTTAACCAAAATCTGGGGTCCTGGATCGTTAACCCAGTCCGAGATTTTTTTGTTGTCCCGGTAGTGAAGCCCATCACCTGGCAGCCCATCTGTGGCTATCTCATCTCTGGGGGTCCAATGTATTTTCCGTGTACCCCTATCTGCCATCGAAATGAGCACAAGCAGCCCGAGAAATACAGCAAACTCTTCGTGATCCATGGGCTTTTTGATCCACTGCTCCTTGCACTTTGCTAGCTCGATATTGGTAAACTCTATTGCTACTGACAGCTTTGGGAGGCATGAAGTGCATGAAATGTTTACAGAAACAGATAAGAAAAAGAAAAAAAATGCAAGAATTCGAATGAGCACAAGGTGAAAAGAAAAAACAAACAGCAAGAACTCATAGTGGACATGAATCAAAAACAGTACTCAAAGTGTCTGCATTCACAACTAAAGTTCTCTGAACGCAAACAGACATCAAGATTTACAATGATGGAGACACATACAGCAAC
>WBZZ01005286.1:30000-52500 GCA_019918135.1 Paulinella micropora
TGCAAACGCTAGTTGAATTCGAGCACCACGAGCTAGACCCCCGGCTTTGCCCGGTTCCGGGTTAACTGTATGTATATATACAAACGACAAACACTTCTTTGGGGTCTAGTTGCACGTTACGAAGAAATGGTTTCGATTCAAACTGGTGGTAATTGTATATGATTAGAAAGCAGGGGAAATTTTTCTGTAAATTTCGAAAAATCGGTACAGAGGTACAGGTTACAAAAATTTTGAATGCTTTTTTCTAGCTAGTATTTTTTTTTCCTTCATAATAACCTAGATATCAATATTCTAGATATTATATAGTTTGATTCCTGTACTAAGACTTCTGTAACACTTCACACTGATAATGAAATATTTATAGTAGTTATATTTGAGAAAAATGACGTACTCTAGTGCAGGCATCACCCCCCGGATAGCCGGTAAAAAGTACACTTTTTCCAGTATCGTTTCTCGGATTGGACCTAATGCTATTTTATTCCTGGTCTGTTGTAGTTTTCTTTTTCGGCTTTACTGAGCTAATACAACGAGACATCATTCTCATCTTTTGGGGACTGTGTTTCAACTTGTACTATCGCCAACGATAGCTCAATGGAAGAGTAAGTCGGTAATATAACCAAACATAATCCTCAAAGAGAATGATGTCTCATTATATTAGCTCAGTGACGCAAAGACAAAAAGGCGCCCAAAGACCAGGATAAAATTAGCATTTCAGACGTGTCCGGCCGGACGAAATCTATAAATAAGTTTTTCGGGGGGTGATGTCCACAGTCACGGTACCCTTTTTATGGCTCGTGGAACTCCGTTTCCGACATAATACTCTTTCAACTGATTTCTTTTCTGACTAATACCCGTTTAGAGTTATGTATGAAGATACATCATCGAGTCAACCCACGGATGCCACAGTTAGCTGTCACGGTTATAAAACAATGATACTTGCCCCGGTGCCAATGAGGCGTATATTACACTCTAGCACTGCCATCATGTTCAGTATATTAAGATCTTCCTCTTTCTTCTCTCGACAAATTATTTGTGCAGTATGTCCAAGTATTCCTGTGGACATTCAAGTGGCAAAACATTCAAACTTTCACCTCATCTTTCTCAATCAATATTTGAGATGCGGAAATGCAGCGCACACTATTGGAAAGCTCTTGTCCTAAGCTTTCAAATGATGGCTTCAGCACAGTCGTATCACTTTGATTGATGGAGAACGCTGAGGTCAAAGTTGGATAGTTTGCCACTTGAATGTCCACAGTAATATAATGTTTTTGTCGGTTATATTCAAAAGATATTATTTATTGCAAGCCGGGTATTAATCATCCAATTGTACAGCACGCATAGTAATAACCTAATCTTCCTCCTCTGCAACGAGAGGAAACCAGTATGGCGGAAAATGTAGGAGACTGTCATAGCCAACAAAAAGGAAAAAGAGAGGCAGCATTTCCTGTTACACTCCCTGAAGATAGCTCGATAAAAAGTCTGTAATACAACCAGACACAAATCCCCCAAAGAAAATGATGTCTCGTTATATTAGCTCAGTGAAGCCGAAAAAGAAAGCGGCCACAGACCACAATTAAAATGGCATTAGGTCAAATCCGGCCAAACGATATTGCAATACTGGGAAAAAAACTAGGTGCACCTGAAACCCGAAAAACTGTACTTTTTACCGGCTATCCGGGGGGTGATGCCTACAGTACCCCTTCCCGTTTTTATGACGGAAATATGCAATATTTTCGTCATATAGCTGCTGATTTCTTTTCTGCACAAACTCTACGGGGTGTTGCAACTAAGTGCATTAACCCACTGATAGACGGTGCAGTGGATAAATAAAACGCATACACCAGACACGCGTCAACTGTAAATCTCTAGCCTCATTTTTTGTAAATAAATAAAAAAACTCCTCCTTCCACACTCGTTGTCCCCCCCGTAACTTAATCCTGAGGCAGTATGTCAAGAACAAATAGTATTAATATTAAAATAAAAGCAGCATTATAATTTTTTCTCCTTCTCTAAAAACACTTCCGATCAGTAAATACATTGTCTTTTAATAACATACCCTTGTTTTCAATCAGTTACCTTAATATAGTACTAGGGGGCCAGTCCTAATAACTATATCCAAAGCCGGTGTGAGTGAACCCGACCATGCGATAAACCGACACAAGTAGAGACGGACCGTGCTGGTATGACGATATTAAGTATATCCAAAGAAAAAAATATTTAATATGTCTACTATGAGAACATTTATTGAGAACATCACCCTGGATACTTGAAGCAGGGTCGTACCAGGAACACCATCGCTAAACTCACAAGCGATCCCCTTATACGGTGTCGTATCCATTTGCCGATTGACCTTCGCACTCATATGTTGCGATAAAAATGCCAAGTAACAACAATGGTATAAACATATTTTAATAAGACATGATCTGACATGGGTACTATGAGATTAATCCACATGCAGCTTTCAATGTCCGACGCGTGATAAAAGAAAAAAATGTCACTTACTGCCTTCGTCGCCTTGCGCGAACCCCTTTGCCAGGTGGCGGGCCGCCAACAAAAGTCAAGTCAAACTTTGACTCCTCAAGAATGTCCCATATTTTGTTAGATGGCGCCCAATCATAAGTCAAAAGGAATGTCAAGCACTCCCCTAGGCAGTGACTGAATAGTCCACGCAGTGTGGTCTTTGTCTCGAGGGGTAATAGTATCATCCCAAGTCTCGAGATCTTTCGCGTCTTTGTATACCGGTAAGTATTGTCTAGCTTTTGGATCCTCAACAGGGTCCATGCTTCTCCAGAAATGGAGTACCGGTTGTATCGTTTTTGCTGCTGAGGATCTCTTCGATGTCCGCGCTGCCCGTGTAGTCTGCGGGACCGCCACAGCTCGCATGAGATAAAGATCTGAGAGAGTGTCATCGGCAACATGAGATTCTGCCGGTCTCAACAGATAAAAAGCGTCTCGGACCCACTTGATGGTCGCAATCGCCTCGCCTTCCTTCCATCGCGCATGTCGAATGTCCACATTACCCGCGTTCGGGTTAGTGTCCTTCTCTTCTCCTCCTCCATGGACATCCGTCGCTCGCGTCGATCTCGCCACCTTCCTCGGTTGGTCGAAGATAAGGTCATTTTGCGCTCTCCTCCTCTGCGCCTCCGTGAACTTCTCCTTTGTACCGCCGCGGACTATGGGGGCCTTAGACTGAGTCCCCGCCGCGCTTTTGCGGTTTGAATCTTCCTTGCTCTCCTTCTCGGTCTCCTCCTTCTCCGAGACAGGTGCCCGATAGGCATTCTCCTTCTCTAAGGTATCCTCCTTACTGATAGGCGGTACCTCTTTGAAATCCTCCTTCATCCGTTTCAACGCCTCCTCAACGGATTCATCCTCGAGTCAGAAGGGGTCATATTTGATCAGCCTTCGAACATTCACAATTTGCACCTTCCTTCTACCCCTGATTTTATAGTTCAGAGGTCCCATCTGCTCCATAATCTGGTATGGTCCTTTCCAGTGGGTAAACAGCTTAGAGCTAACCCCCTTGGGTACTTGAGGATGGTACAGGAGTACAATATCCCCAACCCGGAAACGGACTTGATCTAAGTGCGCTTGTCGCACTCCTTGTGCATCAGTCTTTCTGCGCTCCGCCTCCCTATGCGCCGCAACTATTTGCTCCGCCTCCATCTTCGCTCGTAGCCTCATCCCGAACAACTCATCCTCATCTGCCCAAGTGTCCTTTGGATGCAGAAGCAAGGTTGGGATATTAGGCTCTCGGCCGTAAACCAATTGATATGGCGAGACTGAGCTCCTGGCTCCTCCTAATGCCGATGAGGGTAGACAGTTCATTGCAAAGGCAAATGAAGGTGCTGCCTCCACCCAGGCTCTCTGATTTTCCTTCTTCATACAGTACATCTTAAGCGAGGCTTTGAGAGGTCTATGTACCCGCTCGATCTTGCCATTCGCTCTCGGGTTATAGGCAGTAACATATTGCCATTTCATCCCGTAGTACTTAGATAGTCTGTCGATGACTTCATTATTAAAGTCAGAACCTCGATCAGAACATATCTTTCTAGGCACTCCGATCTGCGAGACGATCCTGTCGATCAGAGCCTCCGCAGTTGTCTTGCCTGTAACGTCCTTAACAGGAACAAGCCACACATAATTGGTGGCTCGATCAATGGCAGTAAGAAGGTATCTGTACCCTTCGCCCGATTCGGGGAAAGGTCCCACATGATCGATGTGTAAGAATTCAAACATCCCGGCGTGTAACGGGAATGTACCGATCAGGCCGAAATTCGCCTTCAACGGTGTCTTTGTGGTTTTGCTCCCATGCATGCGTCTACTTCTCTGTCTATCTCCTCCTTCATTCCTTTCCACCAAAATCGCCTCGCTATGAACCAATGAGTTCTTTGTCGACCCGGATGTGCCAGTAAGGGGCAGTTATGGGCTGCAACATATATGAAGCGCCTCAACTTCTCCGGTACCCAGAGAGTCCATTTGTCAGGCTGTGATGCAAATTTGCCATGCTGGCCCTTGTACCACAATAGCCCATCTCTCCACGCCATCTCCTTCATTTGATCTTTGATCTGCGGAGTCTTTTTAAGCTCATTAGGGTTCTTGTATAACGTTATGAGCTCCTTGAACTCCGGATCCGTCGCCTGCTGCTGCCTCCATGCGGTAGGCGAGGCGATATGGATAGTACCGTCCTCCAACCTTACTCCTACCCTCTCCGGATCTTCATCAAGCTCGCTTCGATTTTCCTGTGGAGGTTCAGTATAGACCTCAGTCGTCTCCTCCTCCTCTTTTATATTCGCCTTCGCATTCTCGTATGCCTCATAAGACCACTCAGCGTCTTCGAGAACATGCGCCTCACAGCATATGCCATGATCCGGGCCTTGAGGACTATATCGTAGACCTGTGCGGTCATATCGAACGCCTCTTGCCATCTGCATCGCCTCTATGTGGCTTACCTCGTACACCTTGTCCGTGGACAGATCTATCATTTCCACTGATGATACGAGAGCCGACACCTCCGACTGAAACTCTAGCCTAGAAAGGCTATCAGCGACTACGTTTCGCTTTCCCGGTAAATAGACCATCGTGAAATGAAACATGACAAGAAAGCTTGCCACCGCGCCAAACGGCCGGTTTGTTCATGATTCATCAACCAAAGAAGGTTGTGATGATCGGTCCTAACCGTGAATAGAGGTCCTCCCCATAGATTTCTCTGAGCCTCTTGAGAGCCCATACTACTGCCAACGCCTCTGTCTGTCGCTTGCAGTAATTTCGCTCCGCCGCACACAGCTTTCTACTAATAAACATGATCGGGCGCAACTTTTTCTCCTCATCTTCCTGTTGCAGCACCGCGCCAATCGCAAACTTAGATGCATCCGTGTCGACTACGAACGGCTTCGTAAAGTCGGGCATCATAAGTACTAATCCGCCGTCCTTGGGATCTTTGTAAATGAGATCTTTGAGCGTATTAAACGCCTGCAAAGCCTCCTCATCCCACTTCTCAAAGTCTCCAAAATCAATCATCTTCTCCAACTTAGCCCGAGTTGCACCCCAATCGGGTATGAACTGGCTGTAGTACTGTGCCATCGCAAGAAAAGAGTGTAATTCTGTGCGATTCTTTGGCAACTGTCTACTCATGATCTCCTCCCTCTTCTCGCGCGATATCGAGACTCTGTTATGAGAAATCTCGTAACCCAGATACGTCACACTTGTCTTTGCAAGCTGACATTTCTTTAAGTTGCATTTCAGGCCAAAAGCTCCGATGCGCCTGAAGACATCTGACAAGTGATCGATATGCTCTTCCATTGTGTTAGAGTATACGATAATGTCATCGATGTAACAAAATGCATATTCTCCCGCCTTCTGTCCTCTCCTTCTCTTAAAACCATCCTCCGACTGGTCGTCATATTGACCGCTCAACATCTTCTGCATCGCCTTCGGAAAGAGCCCCGGGGCCTGTTTGAGTCCCATTGGAAGCACCTTCCACTGGCATACCCACAACGAATGCAGTCAGCCATCTGGATTTCTTGTCCAGTGGTATCTGCCAGAAGCCGTTCTTAAGGTCAATGACCGAATAGAATTTAGCATTCCGCAGCACCCTTCTGCCTTCTTCTAAGGTCGGCAGAGGATTTCTCTCTTCCTCTAGCACCTTATTCACACGGGCATAATTGATCATCAAACGCCATTCTCCTCCTGGCTTGGGGACGATTTTCGGTTGAGAGACAATTGGAGATGTAGATCTCTCAATAAAGTCCTCATTGAGCAACTGTCTCACGTTCTCCTCCGCTATTTTTGCCTCATGTATGCTCAAATTTGCCCTCCGCGGTGCCGGAGATGGCTCCGCACCCGGTATGTAAATGACAGCAGTGAAGTCCTCCGACTTTACACCACCTGCCCGAGGAGGGTCGAAAATTTCTCTGTACGCCTCCATCTTAGCTTTGAGAAGCTCCTTCTCTCTCTCCGTACCCACTCCTTCTTCTAAAATTTTCCGCGCCGCCGCTTGGAAATCTTCCTCCGACATCTTCTTATGTTCTTTGAGGGGCGCTAAGTCCTCCTCCAAACTCAAATCTTCCTCGGACAAATCGTCCAGTCCCGTCCGTTCATACGTGACTGTGTCCGGCTCATCATCATGATCGAGTCCGACAAGCATATCAATAAGGTTCGCGTATTGTATCGGAGCCTTACGGGTGTAGAAACCATCAAAGCATGTGAAAGCTTGAGGTATCAATTTCAACTTGTCCTGGGCTCTGAGCTTCCGCTTGTATGCACTGCTCTGCTCCCGAGACCCGAGTCGACAAGCCACCACTAACTGTTGCTTGCGAGAGGGAACCGGTATAGGATGATCAATAAGCCGGTCCCTTATCTCCTGTGCCCATATCGCCTTCTCATTGTACGGCAGAATGACAGTATACGGCTTGTTACTCTCAAATAGAGTCCGTAGACACTTTTTCACTTCAGTTAATGAGCGCGGCCAGGTAGGCACATCGCCCCAAAAGTTCGTGATAAAAGTTTTAATGTCATCCTCTGGAGTATCGGGGATACGCCCCTTCCTCATTGGCACAAACGCCTCTCTCTTTTCATCTGACATCTTTGCGTGGTAACAGTAGCCATTAGTAATATGGACATCTGCCCCACCACCTTCTGCGAATCTGGCCAACGACGGGCACTGTTTCGCAACACATATTATCTCCTCATTACGCGCTACGATTAAGTCATCAATAGACTTTTTGTCCCATGCGGGAATCGTAACCGTATACGCCTGCATCTCCGTCTCCCAATTGTCGGTCCAGGACAGTTCGTCCGGCACTGTGACATAGGGGTGTACATAGGCTTCAGTTGCCTCATGTACGAAGGCCAACCTTTTTCTCTCCGTTGCTAGACTCAGCTCAAAAGCCTCGTATGAGTCAGTAGCAGTCGGATTAATATCCTCCTTCTCTCCATTCTTCACTCCATAAATTACTCGCCGTGCGGCGCAATCGATCACTGCCCCCATCGTAGCCAATTGGTCATACGACAGCAGGATTGAACCGTGGTAATCGGGGACAACATAGAGGTCCGCACGATATACTCGACCGGATTTCAATTTGAAAATTAATGTGACGATGCCCGTAATTTCCGTACGGCTGCCTACCCCTTTTAGGGTCCCCTTTGTTTTTCTAATATTTTTGTCAACCCATGTCCGGTGACTATTCAAAAACTTCTGGCTGACAATATTAATATTCGCCATCGTATCATTACCAACTTTTAATGTGGTTTGTAAAGTTTCACAAAAGAGGTCAGTGTAGCATAGCGCGTCCGGTCTATGTATACTAGCCGCTAGCACATGAATGTTTTGTTCTAGGGTTTTGATTCTAAGCTCAAGTTCCTTGTCCTCCTTCCGTTCTTCCATCTTTTCCTCCAACTTAACTTCTTGAGTCTCCGGGGCTTCCGGTATCTCAAGTGTCCGCTTGACAGAGTCCGGTACACTAGATGTACACTTGTCTACCGTAGAGACGGTTGCGTCCTTTGGCGGGGGAACGGTCCGCTGCTTCTTCGTAGGCGGAGACCTAGCCTTCAGCTGCGGCTTCCTCTCCTCCATCGCCTTCTTCGCCTTCCTATTCGCATCATTTATCATATTAGCTCTCGAAGGATGAACTAGCAAATGCTTACCTTGAGGCTTGTGAGGCTGTGTGCCTTCAACTTCACGTCTAGGAGGAACGGAACCGTTCGTATCCTGTTCAGCAACAGTAGGCATAACTGTGACTGTCGGATTAAAAAGAACAGTTTTTATCTCCTTCTTTCTCTTCTCCTCCTCCCTCTTTTCCTCCCGTCATTCTAGGACTTCAACACGCTCACCTGAGCCAGTGTCTTCGTCTTGACGTCCCCCCTCCGCAGCGGTATAAGCTTGCTGGGGGTAGTTGGAGCTGGAACTGGAGCTATAATTCCAGTATCCGTGTCCTTTGGGAGGGCGCGCTGGGGTCCGGCCTCCCCTTCCCCGATAGCCCCGACCTCTTGGTGCCCATCCTCTTTGTGTCCCTCGGGACCCTCGTGACGCTCCTCTCGTCTCTCCTCCTCTAGTCGGCGCCGCTTGTCGGCCCGCTGCTTCTTTCTCCTCCTTTCTCTTCATCTTCTCAAGAAAGGAAATGATAGCCTCCCGGAACTCTCCCATATTTGCATTCCACCTCCTCTCCACCAACTCCTTCTTGTAAACTCTGTATAAGGCCTGCTCCTTTTTTGAGCCTTTGAGTTCTCTCAGGAAGATATTTCGCATCCTGTCATCGTCAGAGTCATGACTGTGTGGACAGGTGCCTACTCCATGCTTCGCCTCATTCTTACACGCCATATATGAAAAATAGCGGTAGCACGGCGTCGGCTCGTCTCTCCCCCTCTTTTGACCCGCCGACCGAGTTGTATGTGCTGCTAGAGCACCTCCAATCCCTTGTGTCGCGGCACTGGAGAATGACTCGGTGGCCGTGTCCAAGTCGGAACACGCTTCGAGCACCTCCCTATACAGGTCGCTCGGCTGAACAGCCGCTACGGCCCTCTCGTATATATCCGCCGTCTTCACCGCCGCCGTCTTCACCGCCGCGAAGGTCGGACAGGACTGTATGATCCTTGCGAGCTTGCTCGGGTGTCGTGCACACAAAGCACTCAGGAAGTACAAAATGATAGACTTCCGGCTATAAAAGAGCCCGTACTTGGCGCTGACCTTAGTGAGGATCGCTGCCAATCTCGCGCTAATGCCCAGCCCTTCGTTCACCTCTTGAAAAATCTCAAACCCAATCAAAGTACCAGTACACAGATGCTGATACCCATGAGTTTTAAAGTATTGCAAGAGGACGGCAACTGGCACCGTGCACTGCAGGTCTGAGGCTGCTCTCCTAGCCGACACCTCTACCGCTCGCAACGCCTTGTATTCCACAACATCAAATCCTTGTGTGATGATTGATGGGTCCAACAAGGTGGACAACGCCTCATACTCCTGTGTTTCGTCCGTTGGATGCTGCTTCATACAAGCATCAATTCTTCGGAGCTTGTCTCGAAGGTTCGCATCCGTGTCCTTCTGATTCGCTGTCTCTGCGAACAGCGTCAGAGCAGTGGCATCGGACTTGGTATATTTTTGGAAGGCGTTAATGATAGCCTGTCTGTCCTTCTTGTCATTATTGTTGACAATGACAGTGGTAGGCGCTGAGCTAGTCGTAGGGGCAGGAGGGGCTGTATGGGCTGACGGGACGTACCCAGGGGGAGACATAAAAGGCCCAGAGGAAGGTGCCTGTCTCGTAGCCGTCGCCTTAGCCAATGCAATCTTTGCCTCCAACTCCTTCTTTTCTTTCTCCTCTGCTCTTTCCCTGATATGCAGGTCTTGAGCATGATGAAAAAAAGACATGAGCTCGGCAGCCTTCCGAAGGAACAGAGCATTCTCCGCCAACTCCTTCTCTCCCGCTTTATTGGTGAGTGCGGGTGCGGCCGTTCCCTCCAAGATCGTATGATCCTTGGTGAAAGCCCACCTCTTCCATGCGTCGTCCTTCTGCAAGGCCGCATGCAACTTCTTAATCTTCGTCACCCCTCCAGCTTCGCCTTCTATTTCTTTCAGGGCCGGGTGAAGGTCCCTGCCATAAATCGGGGTTTGTTGGAGTTTATTCAAGTCCACCAACTTGATCTCCATAAGTCTCAGGGATATATCCATGACATTAATCTGTCCTCGGACGTTCCTGGACTTAAATTCCCCTTCCCCTCTTTTGATTGATTCGATATCCTGACCCGGATCGAGCAACCTAGCCAGTGCTCTTGAATCCCATGGCAGGACAGTCTTGTTAGACTGGTACTCATAGAGTATAGCACACTCGAACACTTTCCATGTGAGGTCGAGAAGCTCCAGTAAAGACATATTGTGCCCAAATGAGACATGTTGCACCTGTAACTGTGCACTATCGTCTCTGAGGAATTTTGCAAGAGACAGGGCTTGTTTTGGGAGGGGGTAACAGATATCCTCCTTTCTCAAGGGATCTCCCCATCGTATTTCCGGGGGAATGAATAGCCATTTATAGGCCTCATCCTTCCCTAGTTTATCCTCAAACTCCTTCTCACTTAGATTGCCATATTCGGCCACAGACCTCGCTTCCTCCTCGCTCCTCTCCTTCTCGACTTCAGACTCTCCCATCCGCCCAGGGGCGAGCAGTCGGTCCTCTGGTCCTCCTGTTTCATAGGAAGGCACTGCCAGATCTCCCCCGTCCCCAAGAGAGCCAACGTTATCCTCCTGGTCTATTGGGGTTCTCTCATTCTCTCCTCCTTCTTCATTCCAATATGCTTCTTCAGACCTAGTAGACATGGTCTCTGAAGGAATACAAAGGAGATAGATCTGTTTCTACTCCGTAATTACTCTGTTCGTCTCTGAGGAACGAATAGAGAGGAAAGATGAAAAGACAGTGTAGAGAGAGAGAGTCTCACCTCTATGTCTTATGTGTTTTTGTTTGTGAGAAAGAAGCAGTCTATACGACTTTCTCTGAAAACTTGATCTCCTTCTCCACTCCTCTTTTCTTTTTCTCTTTTTGTTGTTGTATCTGTTATGAGGTACGAGGACCTACGTACAGATAATGTCAAAGAGGCTCGAGAAGCACTCCTTGAGAAGTCGACCTGTCGTCTGACACTTGTTCAGACCTATTGTCGAAAAACAGTCAGAGATTTGCAAAAATACTCTGATGTATGTGTTTTGAGAGGCAACTAAGTGCACAGACTTGAAAGGAGGAGTACTACGCTCGTGTCCTTCAAGTTTGTTTGTAACTGTGAGTGTTTGTTTGTACGTCTGTTGACCTACTCTGTCTCTGTCTCAAGAGAGAACACAAGAACAGCTATGAGGTCTGGTGTCTGGCCTCCTTATGAGGACACAGATACAGGCTGTGTAGAGGGTACTGAGACACCTACTCACAAACGCCTAGACGTCTAGTTTTGCAAAAAGAGCTGTGTGGGGATGTGCTGGAGTATTTGTTTTTTGGAACACCTACTCAGAAGAGATAGGTCTGTCCAATTTTTCTTTCTGCTGTTCCAAAAACAAGCCAGAAAAGAAATCAGCCTTGTGCTGGTGACTCCAATGTTACACTCCCTGAAGATAGCTCGATAAAAAGTCGGTAATACAACCAGACACAAATCCCCCAGAGGAGAATGATGTCTCGTTATATTAGCTCAGTGAAGCCGAAAAAGAAAGCGGCCACAGACCACGGTTAAAATGGCATTAGGTCAAATCCGGCCAAACGATATTGAAATACTGGGAAAAAAACTAGGTGCACCTGAAACCCGAAAAACTGTACTTTTTACCGGCTATCCGGGGGGTGATGCCTACATTCCCAGTGTCACCCCTAACGATAATATTAGACTGCTTAAAAAAGTATTACCGGTTATGAATCGTAATATTATCGTTTTCAACCGGCTCAACAGTATATAAATAAAAACGGATATAACTACATCTTAAAGAGATATAGCTCTTCTATACATCACTGTGTATAGGTGTATAAGAAAAAGATCGCATATTTACCTATCTCCGCCTACAATCCCCCCTCCCCGTCTTATGCGGGAACCGTAGCAAATAGGGGTAGATTTGTAAATATCGTCGGTTGAGGGTTTCCTCCCCGGATCCGTTTCTCAAGAGTGTCCGACTTCTTAGGAGTCACATCATTGAGTAAACACTACCAGCCGCTAGGCCGTAGTCTTTTTCTGATCCTTTCGTTCCGACTCTGCCCTTCATTCCCGCTTGTACGTCACGCGCCTTACAAAATTCGAATTAGAGTTTGGAGAAATTCGAGTTCAAATTTGAATTTGAATTTTGAACTATCTCCTCCCCCCCCCTTCTATGGCGATCTGCCATAGACGTACAACTGTAATGAATGTGCTATTGCCATAACACTCAGTCGCCTTGTCCTTTCGCCGTGCCTTCCCAGGTCTTTGACCCGGGGGGGCTCGAGCCCTTGTGACCTCGCTCGGTTCAGGGTTGTACGCACGTTCGGCAGCTCTGGTCATTGGATGCCTTCGGTGGGACGGAGGTCCGACAGTTGTGCTTCGCCCGACCCTGTCTTAAGCGACTGGATCGAATATCGGCAGAAGTACCACTAGCAACACTCTAAGGATCTGTTATCCTGGCAGTACTGGGGGATATGAATCCGCTCTGAAGCATATCTCCGAGTACTTGCAGAGTTCCGTGTCCCCATCGCCTGTCTTAGCCCTATGCAGCCCGAAGGATCTGTGATCCCGAGGATACAGGGAGGCGTTGATCTTGATTGTTCAAGACCTCCGTGCATCCTCGTCCATCGTATGAGAGAACGGGTGCTAGTTCATCTGCATATGTCGCTGCTCTGGTCCATCCTAATGATCTGTGATCACGAGAATACAGGGGGGCACTGATCTCAATTGCTCAGTCCCTCCGTGCATCCTCGTCCATTGTAGGAATGAACGGGCGCTATGCCAGTGTCCAGGGTGCCGTTGGCGTATTAGGCGTTATTTGTTTGGTTTGGTTGTCTGCAGACATTTTCTTATTGCCACCCGGCAAGTGTCTACTCCGCTGTGGCGAAGGTAGAAGTGTCTAAAAATATATACAACCCATTGGCTGGGTCTAAAAACGCGGCTATGCTTAATCTTCGAAGCATTCTTGCTCGAGGGAATTTATGAACTCCTCTTCGGTAGACGGTGATGGTGGTTGCCACCTCCATGTCACTGCGGGTTGGTCTTCCGCTGGCATGTCTAATTCCTGATCCAGGCTTTCTTTCCAAGCCCTCGCCTCCGACCAGGTCAAGTCTTCTCCGACTTCCGAGTGCTGTGGCGCGATATACCTCATGACTGCCAGTGGGAAGAAATGACCAATGATCTGCCCCAGCTGGTATTCGTACTGTTGCCTCCAGTACGGCCACTCACGTCGAAAGTGGTAGATATAATCCAACCGTTGAGTTATTTTGTGCCATCGGAACTCATCGGCTTGGACAAGTCTGTCCCAACCCAGTGCGTCCTGTGCTCTGAATGGTTCGATCCACTGTTCGAAGCCTCTCGCGCGGCCTCGATATGTGTTCGGAACGTTCTCGTCAGGATCGGCTAACTGGCTGGCGATGCGGGATGTATTTGGGTCGTCGCTCCTCGTCAACTGCCGGTATATCGTCAACAGCCACCAGAGCCGATGCTCGTGTTGGAACCGTACGTAATACTGCTGTCGTACCCGAGCCGCACATCGGAAACGCTCAGGTATTCGGCGTCTTATGCCTCGCGGCCTACACAGGGAGGAGAGGCTTGGGTATGCCTAGGACCTGCCTATAGTACGCGAGCACATTCTCTTCGACCCCGAGGTCCCAGGGTTGGTCATGTTTGCTCCGAAGGTAGTAGGCTCGGTCTGCCTTGACCTCCTGGCCTCGGGCAATCGGATACCCGAAAGTTCGAGCAGTCTGTAGTAAGTATTGATGTCTTCCTGCGACCACTGCAAACTTCTGAGTTCGTATGGCTCAAACAGCCCTCTCGGCTGCTTCAGGATACCGTAGAACCGGAGGGCGTGTTTTCGCTGATAGTCCTCCAATCCCACCCATCCTCGCAGCGACTTGGCTTGCTCGAACAAGGTTTTGGTAAATTTCACTCTTTCCCCGTCCATCGTCTTGTACCGAACGATCCCTGGTAACGGGTTGTCGTGAAACCCCCATGTGCGTTCGCCCGCCCAGTTGAATACCGGCGATGATTGCGCACAGGATCGCAATTCGATTTCACCGTTGTACGCGTGATCTGGGCATCGGTGATCTGCTCCGAGCGACATGTACGCTCTTTCCGTGAGGTGCCATGTCCGAGAGCATCTCGGGTATACCCATCTGCGCTTCTTTTCCGCTTCGCACTGTACCCGTAGGACGTTGTCCTGTTCGGTGGGCACGTACCTCGCGGAGTCATTGTACATCGGCAAGCCCCGCTCGTAGGCTGTGGTGGTGGCGGCAGGTTAACCTTGCGAGGGTTTGCCTCAAACAAGTGCGGGTCTGGGACCCAATCAATCTGGTTGTCCACCAACCGCATTCGGTACGGCTCCTTAGATGGTGTGAACGGGAACGTTCGCTCGTTAGTTGTGTGCGCGAGCGCCGGCCATTGCAGCCGCAGCCTGCGCTTCGCATCCGTGATATCGGGCTAAGGTGGGTAGATTCGGTGTACCCTGCGCGTCACTGGGTCATACGCGTAACGCACCGGTTCCTCATACTCCTCCCTTTCCCGATCTGGGTCTTGGTTTAGGTGCAGATCCATACTTCTCAACATCGTTTCCGTGTCGATGCGATATGGCCTACGCACTCGAATATACGTATATCGGTCGGTCGATCGGTCCGTATACTCAGAATATGTTATCGGAGGCATGGAAATACGCGGGGAATACTTCTTCCCTGCCCCAATGTGCCGTCGGCTCCGGTGGCGGGCAGCGGTGGTGCTGATACGCCGGGTCCGTGGGCCGTGGCCGCTCATCAGACCACTTCTCTTCGGGCGGGTTCAGTTTGTCACTGTAAGCGTCGGGCTTGAGTTGAGTCTATCCTCATCCCCGACTTTCTCCCAGTATCGTAAGCGGGCTTCCTCCCTATCGTCCTCCCGCGTGAGGCTCATAGGTTGGTAATAGTATAGACTCTCGTCTTCTTCTGCAATCCATGGCCACCCAAATCCCGAGTGCTGAGGGGTGTTTAACCCTTCGGGATCGACGTCTTCATCCGTTTGTGGCGATGCTGGTGTACTACTGTCCTCAGTCGGTGCCTCCCCCTCGTCAGTCGATGACTTCATAGGGGTCGTCAACATCTCCGACTCGACTTCAGCTTTTCCCCGTGGGGATGCCGGTGTGGTCACAACAGATGCAACCTGAAGGTCGGGCGGGTGTGAGCGGTGTATTGGGACCGCCAAGGTTGCGCTGCAGGGTTTCGCTTCCCTGTGCGCCCTTGCTTGCAAGGTCGTTTGCGCCACTGGTCGGAGTGGTCATTGTGATGTGGGTGTCCGCTCTGGTGAGTTGTGTCTGTGCCCGCATTTGAAGTTTTCTTCCTCAGATGGGTCTGGTTCGTCCGGTTGCTCCGCTTCGCGACGCCGGTCCACCACCGGGCTAGCTGCCGGGGTCGTTCCCGCCGGACTACTCCGCGCGGATGAAGGGAGCCGGTGCCCCTCTCCCGCGATCGCCTGTAATCCTAGGTGTACTATAAATATCACCAGGACCGAAGCCACGCACGCCAGGAGGAATCCCAGGTACTGCTCCACCAGATGTCCGGTGCCAAACATACACCGCCAGGTGCCTATATCACGTATATGTCCGTGACATGAGTTCGTATGTATATATATCTGTATATCAGCCCAAGCACAACGAGCAATGTGCGATGTGTGTGTTGTTCTCGTGTCGGTGCTCGACTCTCTGCTCCTTTCCAAACGCTGGTCAACAGCGTGACAACGCGGGTGCACCCATGCCCCGGTCATCTTTGCTGTCCGCGTGTTCCACCCTCGCCGTACTGCGCGATTTGCGGCGGTATACATATAGGGACGTGTTAGGGGGGGGGAGGGTGGTATTTTGAAGTATTCGAATGTCAGTAAGGGTTATCAGCCCTCACCTGTCCCCGCGTGTGGGCTCCAAACCTACGCATAACCCCAAGGCGAGAGGAGGCGAATCCGAAGACCGACCCGTCGCACAAGGAAATGACACTTGGTTGAGCACGACAGGCCGCACACATATTGACGACCTTCTGCATGGTGTTTCCATGTCAGTCGGGGGATGATGTTTACAGCGTTTAGGTGGTCTGGTTTTGAAATGTTCCGTCTTTATCTCCTTCTGGGTCCTTCTTGATACTATTTATTATCTCCATCTTGGGCTCCTCTGGGATCATTGGTTTCCTCTGGAAATCCTTTCTGGGTCTGGTTATTGCTTCGGGTGTCCTTTTGGGTTCCTTCTGGGTCTAGTGGGTTTGTTCCTGGGGTCCGCTTCTGGCTCGTTCTTTGTTAGTATCTGAGTCTCCGGTGTTGAGTTAGTTTGATTAGATTATATTAAATTTTGTACGGGTATCTAGGTAAGGGCGGGGCTCCGTCCGTGTGCTGATGTTTGTGTTTCTTGTTTTATATACTTGCTAAATTCATGTTGGGTTCTGTCTCCAGATATATTAATATTTAATGTTACTGGATCGTATAGCCTTGTATGCAGCACCTGGTTCTGATTGTTGTTGGGTTGGTTATGTCTATGTTCGCGGTTGGTATTTTATGTTATTATTAGTCCTACATGTAACTCTGTGTATGGAAGTTAAAGAAATTATGTTCGTTGTTATTGGTTAGTATTAGTATTATGTTTATTGTTTATGATGCATATATTTATACATATGTATATATATATATATTTATATATATATTATATATACATATATATATATATATATTTATATATATATGTGTGTATATATATATATATATATGTATATATATATGTATGTATATATTTTTAGTATTATTATTGTTATTATTTATATTATTATTTTATTTATTGTTATTATTGTATATATTTTATATTTTATTTTTATTATTTGTTTATTTATTTTTATTATTATTATTATTTTCTTCCTTTTTTCTCTTTGCCTTTCCTCTCTGCCTCCTCCTTGTTATTTTTCCCTGTGAAGAAGTTGTCGGATCAATCAATTTATGCAATATTTCGTTTTCCCGGGTGTGCGGGATAGGGATATTGGGTGGTATTGTTAGGTAGGGCATGTGTGGAGGAATTTCCAGACCTTTAGGATGTGATCGTGGCATAGGTCTGTGAGTTCTTGGTATATCGACGAACTTTTTGCTTGGGTGCTGGAAAAGAGGTCTTTGATTATTTTGTACCCTGTTGATGGGATATATCCTCTGATCCCCATTGCTATCATGAGGAGCCGTGGCTCGCACCGACCTTGGGAACTCAGCCTGAGTTCCCTTATCCTTTCTTGGTATTCATGGTACCTATGTTCGTATATTGCTCTGGGGCTATAGCCATGTGGTGTCTTGGATTTCCATGGTTCCAAGGGCCAGCTAATAGGGGGTTTTCTCCTCGGGGTGATGAGGGATCCCTGAAGTTATATGGTGGTCGGATTCTCAGTCCGTCTTTGTCCCATATACGTCTTATAGTGCTACTTGATGACATTGCATAAATCGATTGATAATCGGATCAGCCATTCATCGGACCGTGATGTTGCTTCGACTAGATAAATGTTTGGTGAGGAGGTCGATGGGGTGAGGAGGATATCTGGTTTCCATGATTTCCCTTCTTCTCCCAGGTCTTTGGCAAGAGCGGCAGCAGGATGAATCCGTTCCGTTCGGCATATGTCGCCATGTTCTTCCAACCTAGTCCATGCGGTGTCAATGTTGTGGGACGTTGGTATGGTGGTAGGTTTTTCTTCTTCTGCTATGAGGAGCATACGGTGGGGTTGGTTTGCATCTGGGATGTTTGGGTTATTGCTAAGGTGTCTTTTCAGGCCTTCTCGGGATGCGGAGTGTCTGGCGTTTAGGGCGTCGATCAGTTCTTGTGGGTGTGGAGGATCCACGCAAGACTGTCATGAGGTGTTCGATGGTCCCAACGTGGTCGCAGTACGGGCATTTGCCATCCTCCCGCCTTTTAGTGCGTACGCTTTTCATAGCTCAGCTGCTGGTGTGTCCCATGCGTTGAGCTGGCAAAGCAATATAAGTTTTATCTCCCAGTACTCTCTTCGCGTGGAGGGGCCCTGGTATTGGCTGGAGATATGTTGTGTTTCGCCCCTCATTTCGGCTGCTGGTCCCCATTTTAACGCGAACCGGGGGGCAATCGTTCTTTTTCCTAGATTGGTGCTTACCCTGTGTCTGAGTGACCAAAGGTTCCTGTCCCGTATGTCTGCTTTCGCACGTAGTATTGCTTGCCTACTGTCTGCTGCTAGTGTGATTTTCCCCGTGAACCGGTGTTGGACCGTGATGACCAACACCGTGATGACGTAATGGGAGCGGAGTCTGCCGCTGGCATCGTTTCACAGTGAAACGGTAGGGGGTCGGTAGGGGGTCGGTAGGGGGTTGGTAGGGGGTCCCCCCTAAGGTAGGCCCCCTACCTTTAAAGAAAAAAAATTGTTAGTTTTTTGTTTTTATTTAAAAATACATCTTTTTTTTTTTTTTTTTTTTTTTTTTTTTTTTTTTTTTGGACCCCCTACCGACCCCCTACCACCCCCTACCGACCCCCTACCTTAGGACACCCCCTACCTTACACCCCCTACCGACCCCCTACCATCACAACTACGGACTTGTTTTTTTTAAAATTATATCAATATAATTTAACAATTTCTTTTTGATCTCTTACCACCCCCACCATCCCCTTCAATATTAAATTATTTAATTGTATACTATACCCCCTACCGAACCCCTACCACCCCCTACCGACCCCTACCTTAGGACACCCCCTACCGACCCCCCTACCTTAGGACACCCCCTACCGACCCCCTACCATCACTACTACGGACTTTTTTTTAAATTATATCAATATAATTTAACGATTTCTTTTTGACATTTTACCACCCCCACCATCCCCTTCAATATTCAATTATTTAATTGTATAGTATGCGATGAAAATTATTTAATAGTAATATTAAATTATTTAATAATTAAGTGTTTTTTAATAATGAATAAAAACAAATCGAACTTTAAATTTTATGAAATAAAAAAATTTAATGATAAGGAGCTCACAATGACTTCAAAACTTGCACAACTACGGACTTGTTTTTTTAAAATTATATTAATATAATTTAACAATTTCTTTTTGACCTCTTACCACCCCCACCATTCCCTTCAATATTAAATTATTTAATTGTATACTATACCCCCCGCGGGCCTACCGACCCCCTACCACCCCCTACCGACCCTACCTTAGGACACCCCCTGCCGACCCCTGCCGATCTTTCTAAAAAACTATCGCAGAGCTGATAGATTCCTGCGTTTGATCTAGCGTCTGCGTTTCTCGAAATAACACTAGCAAGATTTGCATCAGGCTTTACGCTTTTTGCACCTGCCCTCCCATGGCACGTTCGGTTGGCATACACCAAATATTTCTCACACTTCCTATTGTACGCATACTCTTAATAATATGTTCTATCATATGTACAACACTAGGAAGATCTGTGGGGCTCATGTTAGCTATAACTAATCTCCTTACCTCTTGCTCCCTTGCTACCAGTTCGTCTACATAATACCCTGTGATGATGTCACTTGTCTTGCCGTCGTCCCCACTGTCTGGATCGATGTCACCTAAAAGTTCGCCAATCGCCGCCCACGTTTCATACTGAGCTGCAGGTAGTTTACCTGATAGCAAAAATAACACCAGAAAAATATTTTTGCTTAGAAAATCATCATTATGCTCAGCCCCCTACCTTAGCGACCCCTTACCATAGCGACCCCCTACCTTAGCGACCCCCTACCTGAGCGACCCCCTACCTTCACAAACAAACAAATTTGATTCGAGTGAGCACCTTGTGCATGCGAGTAGCAGTTCACTCCATATTTTATCAACTCATGCATAGTCATGCGAGTTCCTGTATTTCCCACCCCAGCGAGAGGTAGCGCGGTGGTGTAATGTCCTACGCGAATGCAATGATCAAGCCAAGCTTGATCCATTTCTGGCCAGTGCATCGTGTCTATACACCACAACCGTTGGGTTGCCTTTTGTTTAAGTTTTTCATTCTTGTCGTTTTCATAGGCTGCCTTTCTTTCATCTTCCTCTTTGCAGGTGTGTTGAGTGCAGAAGTGGTAGGCTTGAAAGGGATGATCTTGACAAATCTCTGTCCTTTAAACGACTTCAAAATAAAACGAAACACCCAACCAGCCCCAGCACAGTGTCCGAAATCAGCATAGCAGCGCTGAATAGCACCTGCATCTAGAGTAAGAAGCGGGCTTTCACGTTTAAATCCCATTACAGGCTCACCTCTGACTTGCGCCGCTTGTCCGTATAGTTGATACTGCGCTGCGGTTTTGCTTGCAGCTGGCTGACGGTCAAAAACCCAGCGCAGCCTCTTCGCATGTCCTGGTATCTTCTCCGCACGGTACCATCCGTACGGGCACCCTACCAAACTACCTCCTCCCTGATGACACAATATATCAAGCATAGCAGGTATGTCAGCACAGATTGACAACAAATACACTTTATTCTCACGCATTTCCGTAAATGTAGCCTCACACCAAGGCCAAGCGTTCTTAAGCTTGATTCCATATGGAAGAATGTCTAAAAAGTCAGTGTTGTTGTTTTTATTTCGACAGTCTTGATCGAAGTCCATGATTCTACCTACTACCGAAGTCTGTGACTTCTTCATAGCCCTTTTCCCTTTTTGAATAGGAGCCGCATCCCAAGACCACGCAAGAGCTCTCCACTGCAGAACTTCATGTTAAATGTTTATACACCAGACATAAATATATATTTTCCATAAGTGTCAATGAACAAAATTTAATAATAACTTTATTACTTGAAAAGGTATACTGAGCAGGTATGTTTCCCATGCAAGGGTGTTGTGCACATCCCCGATAGTTGCGTCAGGTCGGTCTTGGACCCAAACGTAGCCCGGCTGCATCATCTCTATCACTTTCAGCCTGTGTTTCTCCTTGGCTTCTCTGAGTCGTTGTGCTTTTGTTGGATTTCTCCTTATTCCTCGAAGCCAGCTCGGAATGCTGCATAAGGTAGGGGGGGTGCATAAGGTAGGGGGTATGCACAAGCAGAGGTTTTCCAACATCGCTGACTCTAGGTTTAATAATGATCAGCGATGTTAGAAAACGAGAGAGAGAGAGAGAGAGAGAGAGAGAGAGAGAGAGAGAGAGAGAGAGAGAGAGAGCCAAGGAAGGAAGCTTTGTGATACTATGGTAGGGGATTTCCTAAGGTATGTCCTAAGGTAGGGGGTGTCGTAAGGTAGGGGGTGTCCTAAGGTCAACGGTGTCCCAAGGTTGGGGGTCCTAACAAACTTAGCGAGAGAGAGAAAGAGAATTATATATACATATATAAAGAGAAGAAGAGAATAAGACAAAAAGAAAAGAGAGTACTTTGGATTTCTATGGTAGGAGGGTCCTAAGGTAGGGGGTGGGTCCTATGGTAGGGGGTATCCTATGGTAGGGGGTGTCCCGTCCTCTCTTTGTATCCCGAGAAACCTAGAGAGAGGAGAGAGATAGAGAGAGAGAGAGAGAGAGAGAGAGAGATCAATACAAAAAAAAAAGAGTAGGAGAAAGAGGGCAGTAGTTTGGGATCATATGGTAGGGGGGTGTCCTAAGGTACGGGGTGACCCGAAATTGTCGGTATCCCGAGAAACTCAGAGAGAGAGAGAGAGAGAGAGAGAGAGAGAGAGAGAGAGAGAGACAATGATATACATGATTCAGTCAGAATAGAGAGGAAAAGAGTACTAGTAGGAGAAACAGAAAGATTGGAGTCCTATGGTAGGGGGTATCCTAAGGTAGGGGGCGTCCCAAGATCGGAGGTATCACGAAAAACCTAGACAAAGAGAGAGAGCGAAAGAGAGATAGAGGGAGAATGATATATATCAATAGAGAGAAAAAGAGAGGAGAAAGAGAAAAGAAGGCAGTAGTTTGGGGTCCTATGATAGGGGGTTTCCTTAGGTAGGGGACCCGAGATCGGGGGTATCCCGAGAACACATACATACATACATACACATACATACACACATATATACATACATACATACATACACACACACAGACATACATACATACATACATACACACATACATGCATACATACATGCATACATACATGCATACATGCATGCATACATACATAAATACATACATACATACATACACGCATACACACACGCATACATACACACATACATAAATACATACATACATACATACTAGATAGATAGATAGATAGATAGATAGATAGATAGATAGATAGATAGAGAGAGAGAGAGAGAGAGAGAGAGAGAGAGAGAGAGAGAAAGGGAGAAAAGAGGGGAGTAATTGGGGGTCCTAAGGTAGGGGGTGATCCTAGATCGGTGTATCCCGAGAAACCTAGAGAGAGAGAGAGAGAGAGAGAGAGAG